>JAXGGA010021159.1:0-17061 GCA_038373865.1 Uloborus plumipes | reverse complement strand
GCCTTCACACAGATAATGTATTTTTAGGTGTAATGCCTAAAAGAGTGGTGATTGGATGTGTTGAAAATGCTGCCATGAACGGACAATATCGCAAGAATCCATTTCTGTTTGCTCATCATAATGCAAATTTTGTTGCTATTTACGTGGATGGTCAACCTGTACCGAGTAAACCATTGGAACTAGATTTTGAAAGTAATAATTACATTCGTGCTTACTACAGTCTGTTTGAAGGATTTAACAGTGATAAGGGCAACTATGTATCGCGTGAACAATTTTCAAAAGGAAATGCGTTATATTGTTTCGATCTCTCTGCTGATATGTGTAACGGACCTCATTTAAATTTACAACATCAAGGAAATTTGAGAGTTGAAATTAAATTTAGCAAAGCAGTTGCTGAAACTCTGTCATTGTTAGTGTATGCAGAATTTCAAAACGTTATCGAAATTACAAAATCTCGTCACGTGTTATGTGATTTTGCCAATTAGAATGGATTCGAATCAAATACAAAGTGTTCTACAAAGCGATTCAGTCACCAAAAAATATTTTCTGGGTGTGTTTCCCAGTGATTATTTAAGTGATATCAAAATCAATAAGACCCCAGCCTGTTTTATTGCAAATGTGGACACGTCGGGCGAATCTGGAAGCCATTGGGTGGCTTTTTATATTGATCGTCAACTGGAATTTTTTGATTCTTATGGAAATCCACCATCTTTTTTCGAAGGACCTATTCATGATTTTATGTCTCAATTTCCAAATGCGACTTATAATCCTATGAGATTACAAAGTAATGTCACGGCTGTGTGTGGCCAATATTGCATTTATTACTTATATTCAAAATGTCGCGGTCATTCACTGAAAACAATATTGTCAACTTTTGTGAACAATCATGTTTGTAATGATAAAAGTGTCTATAATTTTATAGCCAATCATTTTCATGTATTTCCGAATTTCAATCAATAAATTTGCATTTAAAGACCTCCCCTCCACCGCCTGTGACCTCCCCTCCACCGCCTGTGACCTCCCCACCGCCTCCCCAGGGCCGCCGCGAGGATTTTAGTTTTGGGATGGCAACATCCAAGTTTTGATTTCTTGAAATGGCAACAGGTTTGGTTGTCATGACAACCAATGTTTTGGTTTCTTTGAATGGCAACACTTGTGTAATATTTTACAGAGTCAATTTCGATCGTGGCGCCATCTATCGACGGAATTATTTATTTTTCTTAATTTTCACGAACTTAATTTTATTTTAGGTGCTCATGCTGCCATCTATTGAGTGAACGAATTTAATTCTTTTTTTATTTCTGGACTTTGAATATTTCCCGAAGCGGGGTTCGAACTCGAACCAAAAGTTTTCCTCTTCCTTATCAGACAAACGCGCAAACCAACTGCGCTATGATGTTTTCATACTCTTTAACGCTAATTGTGATCACAATATAATTTAAGATTGTATCGCCGTCTGTTGATTACCCGAAGATGTTAATTTGCATGCTAATTTATTTTGTAATTCGAACTATGTCTAATTTTTGCAACTTAGTTTTTGTAACCTGTCTCAATATAATTTTTTGACATTAAAGAACAATGATGCTGCCATCTGTTGACGGCAATTTATTTTTTTCGAATTTAATTATTTCTTCAAACTTAATTTATTTTTCAAGCTGAAATCGAACTTTGTTAATGAAAATTAATTTTGCACCTACCGATCCAGTGTAATGATTAACTAATTTTTTATTAACCTTCTAATTTAATTAGTAATTAGTCGAATTTGATTAATTTCACACCATCGAATGAGAATATTATTTAGGAATTCCCGACTTTGCATGCTTCTTTACGAATTTTACTGTTTTTCAGTTTGCCCCTCTCGCTTTTACATGTTAATTTTAGAACTTTAACTATTTTTCAACGAGTTTAATTTTCTTTTTCGAACTTTGTCGATTTTTCAGACTGAAATGTGGACTTTGTCAGTGAAAATTAATTTTTTAATGCTGTTAATCATCTAATCCGCTGTAATAAATAACTATTTTTAATTGACCCATCATTTTAATTAGTAATTAGTCGAATTTAATCAATTTCACACCATCGAATGAGAATATTATTTAGGAATTCCCGACTTTGCATGCTTCTTCACGAATATCAATTGAAGTTGTAGACTCACCCGTTCGACGCGATGTCAACTCGTACATATCCCGATTTTCAGGGAGGATTTCTCGGCAAGCTTTCCTTGGGTACCTTCTCCATCCACAAAATGCAAGCTACTACTTAGAAGTCGAACACTCAAATGGCGTGTAATCAGAAAGATAAGTGAATCATTACTGATAGCTGATGACCACGTGATTGTCCACGGATTAAACATCGGATGATATTGATAAGCTTGTGGTTAGGGGTCGATGAATCAATGTCTACAAAAGTGGGTTCCTACCTCATGTGATAAGATTCATATTCAACACTGACCATCTCACCGTCTGTACCTGTAACCGTAACCGTGCGAAGGAGGGGTGCATAAACATCTCCCACGACTTGATGTTCGATAATATCCGTGTAAATCATCAACACTCTAAAGTGAGCATTCGGATCAGCGATTTGCGGGCTGAACACTGTCTGTTCTACATTTTTGTCGCTCTCGCCGCCAACAACCATCGGTGGAAATCCCAACATCTGAGATAATCCTTCATGAAAGACAACGCGTGCATTGTTTTTGACTTTGACACGTACACGTTTTGTCACAGCATTATAGTTGAAGGAAATTCGATTCTCATGATCAGGTATAATTATCGCTTTTAAAATGTCAGGTACATTTTCATAGCATCCAGGAGGAATATTTCTGCCTAATTCTTTTCCATCACCCAAATCAAATCCGATCAAGTTATTCTCTCGGTTCACATTATACCAAGTATGAGGATAGATCAATTCGACTAAGGCACATTCCCAATTGCCTGTTAGTTCAATTGGTTTCGGTAAACGTGTAATAAAATGTGATATTTTATTATCGGGAAAATAATTCAAGGAATTATCGCTCGGTAATGTTACGAAGAATGCCATCACGTCCAAACTGAGCAATTAATATCATGACTTCGATATTTATAGGTCAGATAAATGAGTGGCTGGAATCCATTGGTTGAATTTATCAGGGTACCCGCGAAATTTGACAAAATATTCTGTTTGGTTTTTCTTTTTTCTTTTACGTAAAATTTTTTCGACAGTATAATCTTCATTAAGTTTAACTTTTTGCAATTCTTGAGGGTAAAAAGTTAAACTTAATGAAGATTATACTGTCGAAAAAATTTTACGTAAAAGAAAAAAGAAAAACCAAACAGAATATTTTGTCAAATTTCGCGGGTACCCTGATAAATTCAACCAATGGATTCCAGCCACTCATTTATCTGACCTATAAATATCGAAGTCACAGTGGCGGATCATGGGATTTTGAGGCCCCAGGCGCAACTTGATCCGGAGGCCCTCATGTTAACGCAAATACAAATGGAATAGTTCATTCTTATGAAAGATGCAGAAAATCATTTTTTTTTCTTTTTTCGGAATTAAAAATCTGGGGGTGGGGGGCAGGCACGTAACTAGGCCATTTTCGAACAGGGGCAAGACTTCGCTTCGGCGCTTCCCCCCCCCCCCTCTCATTGAAATAAAATAAAATATTTGTCGAAAAAAATGATGACTCCAACGTCTGGACCGTCAGATAAGGGTATACTCAACATATATTACATAGAAAATGAACAAGAAGCACAACTAAATACATATAATACTTTCTCAAAGCCAAGGGACAATTTTCCCTCTTCGCCACCCCTTGAACATCGTACAAGAAAGACCACCGACACGCATTGGTTTTAGTGCTCCAATTTCTCATACATTTTATACTTAGATGCTTAATGTTTTTTTTTTTTTTGAAAGTATGCTTATTAGTTTACAAAAGTTTTTAAGTTAATTCTAAAATTTCTTACGCATTTCAATATAAGAATAGCTTATAGCTCATAGACTTCTTTCTTCATATTGTAACGATTTCAAATGTGAAAAGATTTATAAAATGATATCGAAGTATATGTGGGCTGAATTCAAATAAATAGATTAAAATTTTAGAAAAAGTATTTAATTATTCAATAAAAGACTAATAATGAAAAATCATTTTAAATACATTTCAATTTAGTTTCAGCTTTACATCACTTACATTTAAAAACGAAATGATTAGAGCTTGATTTTGCGAGCTTTTTGGCTGCAAAAGCTTTTACTATATCAGCAAATGATAACTTAGACAATAATAATAACATGATAATAATAATAAAAATAATACTAAATACAAGCTAAGTAACCTTAAATACTTTCAAAACAAAAACAGTTTTTTAAATTTAGAATTGAAAGATTGGGAATTGTGTTAAAGGAGAGTTCTATCTTTATTCAGTTTATTTCAAGTTTTTCAGTAATTTTTATTTTGAAATTGAGAAAAAAAGAAGAAACTGAATGTGCTTCCAATTTAAAAAAAAAAAAAACTAAATACCAAATGAGTAATTGTTTTCCTTTTCAAATTGAATATTATATATAATACGGTTGAAAACTACTTGAAATGAAAGAAATTTTAAAAGCCTTAAATACTTTGCAAATATAAAATATTTTCATGAATTTCACTTTAGAAAAATTCTTTAAGTAAAAAAATGTAAATTTACATTTGAACTATTTAATATTCAGCATTAAAAGAAGTGTACAACGAAATTTTAAGAAATTTAGAAATCCTAAACTTTACTGTATAAGAAAAGAAACGAGAAAATGAATAGTTAATAGCAAGTGAACTGTTGAATATTGTTTATAAATTTTCATTTGTTTATTAAATACTTTACGAAACATCACATATTATGGCTGAAAAATGTTCTGTACAATTTTTTTATTTAAAACCAGAATTTAAATTTGAAAATTGGTATTTTTTATCAACGCGGTAATTTCCAGGAACAAAAAATTTTCCCTCTTTTACATAAATCTTAGGTAGCGATTGAATTTCTTCAACTCTACTCTCAACGCCAACCCCGTGTTGCATTCATTGACCAAAAGTAGCCAAAATGTAATTCTTGCATTAACTAAGCAATATATTGGTATGTTTAATGATGTTTATTCGGGAACCCGATCAAATCATTTGCTTTAAAACCAGTCATTTTAATTATTCAAATTTTTCAGAAATATATATTTAAAATATTTTTTTTTTATAAAAAATGCGAGCATCCACGTAGACTTTAAAGCTTAAAGCAGTTGCTGAATAATCTTACCCGGTTAAAGAATGAACCTCTCCCTCCTTTCTGAAGACGGGACACAGTTGATAAAACTTAGAAGGTGAAAAAAAATTCTGTTTTTGCATTTAACATTTTTCCCAAGAGTTTTTTTTTGTATCGGCTGTAATAGCGCCCTCTGCCATTTGGCGCCCCCCAAGTGGCTGCTTATATTGCTTACTCCTAGGACTGGTCCTGAGGGTGCCAAAATTAAATTGATAGTAGGTTTAAAATTTCTCATATGAGTTCAATTTCCAAAATACCCTATTGAGCATTTTCTAAAAAAGAGAGAGCGACAGAACTTTGAACTGAATCTCCATTATTATAGTGCGAGATTTTTCTCAAAGAATGACAGAAATTAATCGGCAATGCTCAACAAATCTGTATTACATCATGTGAATTAGATAAACAATGTCTTACCTGTGCCTAACGTCTCTTCCATTCAATCACGATAATAACAACGATGGACATAGAGGATTTTATTTTTCCCGCTTTAGTTCTTTACCTGTTTTGCGCATCAGATGGTTTTTTAGAGATATTATGAAATCTGTACTTTATGAATATCATAGACAAAATAAGGCAATATTAGAAGAGATGAAATAAATCCGTTGTGATAGCTAAAGATACCCTTTAGTGAATGATTCTACAATTCTACTGGAGACAGATAGGGATAGGGGGACTTGTGGCTCCAATTCCTAAAACAGAGGCTACCGACAAGGGAACGCTGCAAGGATTTTCTCCTAGGGCAGTGGGGCGGCGGACAAGCTACAAGCTTTCGTCATTGTAAGCTAAAAGGATGGGAAGACACCATGACAGTTTTATTGCAAATTAATCTTGGAAAAGGGACGCATTTTCTGCTTGTTGTACCGTACTTACCCACCTCTCGACACGTGCAGAGCCTGATTATTACACAAGTGAACTGGGTCTGGGCTTGGTGCCAGGGCCGTATTTAAGGGGTGGGTTTTTAGGGTTTAAATCCCCCCCGAAAATTTTCGAAACTTCTAAAAGATGCTTTTCATACACACATTTTTTGCTGAAAAAAATTATTTCTATTTTATTTTTATCTTATTTTATTTTTCAGTTTTATTTGAAAAATGAAATTGTCATAATCGACTGTACTAATTAATCTACAGCATTCATTTCTATTGTAGTTATTGCAAGCATCATTTCTTACAGGACACTACGACGTTTTTCCTTTGAATTTAGAATGCTAATAGAAATACCAGCATTCTTCAAATTTAAAAGTAAACTCTTTTTTAACGCATTTTATAAGTGTCATAAAATAAAAATTTCCGATATATTTTTCGAATGCTAGTACAAAAGTAAAACGTATCTACCCTTTTGAATGACTAAAAGACATCGAATATTTAACAGGGCGAAGTTATGCAATGTACAAATCAAATATTTTCTTTAATTAAAAAGATAAGTCTTAAAAAGATAAGACAAAAAGCAATAGAATACACTGTAAAACCAAAGTTTATTTACTACTAGTAATTTTACTACTAGTAGTAAATTTTATTGATCAAATAGTTTTCAGGAGAAATTTATTTGGTAAAACCCTCTCCGAAACGAAAGTCTGGTTACGGCCCTGCTTGGTGCCCCATATTTCTAGGGGGCCTCAATTTTTTTAAAGGCTTACGCGCTGAAGCTATGCGAACAATACGTGTAGTTTTAAGAAAAATAATTAAAAAATAGCGATTTGCTAATTGAAAAGAACTTCCTGAAACAAGAATATTTATTAATTCTGCCGGTATCGGATTGATCATGTCGCAACTGTGAGGGCCCCCATGATCACAGGGGCCCCGAAGGAGATTCAAAAACAAAAATGCACATAATAAAAGAGTTCCGTATAGTACTGATGGATAAAGGGGTCTCCAAATTGCATTTTGACGGGCCCCCAAGAGCGGATTCAGCTTCTGGCTAAGGAGGGGGTCATTTTCGGAAAGGGGGGGGGGGTCAAAGTGTAATTTTTGGGCAAAAATGCGGGGGTTAGACAATTTTTTCGTAATATAAGTACCAAAAATGCAATTTTTTGCTATATTTTGTCGGTTAAGGGGAGGTCATGACCCCCATAACCCCCTTCTGGATCCGCGCCTGGGGCCCCCAGACCAGTAAATCTATCACTGTATTCCGCCACTGAATTTTCAGGGGAATCCAAATCATTATGGGCTTTTGGATTTACTATTAGTTAGTCAGGCCCTGCTTAATTGCAGGGCCCAATTGCGAGCAATCAGTATCAGTCTATTGGCTTCAACCTGCGTTCAAAATCCTTGGCTAACTGTCACTTTCCATTAGTTTTGAGCATCTCCAACTGAACTCATGACTTTTCATGTCAAATTCTCAAAGACCAATATTTTGGATTTAAGAATGTGACACTACGGTTCCGAGGCCCCCTGCTTTGCTGAGGCCCCAGGCTCGCGCCTCATGCGCCTATTGGTTGATCCGCTACTGCGAAGTCATGATATTAATTGCTCAGTTTGGACGTGATGGCATTCTTCGTAACATTACCGAGCGATAATTCCTTGAATTATTTTCCCGATAATAAAATATCACATTTTATTACACGTTTACCGAAACCAATTGAACTAACAGGCAATTGGGAATGTGCCTTAGTCGAATTGATCTATCCTCATACTTGGTATAATGTGAACCGAGAGAATAACTTGATCGGATTTGATTTGGGTGATGGAAAAGAATTAGGCAGAAATATTCCTCCTGGATGCTATGAAAATGTACCTGACATTTTAAAAGCGATAATTATACCTGATCATGAGAATCGAATTTCCTTCAACTATAATGCTGTGACAAAACGTGTACGTGTCAAAGTCAAAAACAATGCACGCGTTGTCTTTCATGAAGGATTATCTCAGATGTTGGGATTTCCACCGATGGTTGTTGGCGGCGAGAGCGACAAAAATGTAGAACAGACAGTGTTCAGCCCGCAAATCGCTGATCCGAATGCTCACTTTAGAGTGTTGATGATTTACACGGATATTATCGAACATCAAGTCGTGGGAGATGTTTATGCACCCCTCCTTCGCACGGTTACGGTTACAGGTACAGACGGTGAGATGGTCAGTGTTGAATATGAATCTTATCACATGAGGTAGGAACCCACTTTTGTAGACATTGATTCATCGACCCCTAACCACAAGCTTATCAATATCATCCGATGTTTAATCCGTGGACAATCACGTGGTCATCAGCTATCAGTAATGATTCACTTATCTTTCTGATTACACGCCATTTGAGTGTTCGACTTCTAAGTAGTAGCTTGCATTTTGTGGATGGAGAAGGTACCCAAGGAAAGCTTGCCGAGAAATCCTCCCTGAAAATCGGGATATGTACGAGTTGACATCGCGTCGAACGGGTGAGTCTACAACTTCAATTGATATTCGTGAAGAAGCATGCAAAGTCGGGAATTCCTAAATAATATTCTCATTCGATGGTGTGAAATTGATTAAATTCGACTAATTACTAATTAAAATGATGGGTCAATTAAAAATAGTTATTTATTACAGCGGATTAGATGATTAACAGCATTAAAAAATTAATTTTCACTGACAAAGTCCACATTTCAGTCTGAAAAATCGACAAAGTTCGAAAAAGAAAATTAAACTCGTTGAAAAATAGTTAAAGTTCTAAAATTAACATGTAAAAGCGAGAGGGGCAAACTGAAAAACAGTAAAATTCGTAAAGAAGCATGCAAAGTCGGGAATTCCTAAATAATATTCTCATTCGATGGTGTGAAATTAATCAAATTCGACTAATTACTAATTAAATTAGAAGGTTAATAAAAAATTAGTTAATCATTACACTGGATCGGTAGGTGCAAAATTAATTTTCATTGACAAAGTTCGATTTCAGCTTGAAAAATAAATTAAGTTTGAAGAAATAATTAAATTCGAAAAAAATAAATTGCCGTCAACAGATGGCAGCATCATTGTTCTTTAATGTCAAAAAATTATATTGAGACAGGTTACAAAAACTAAGTTGCAAAAATTAGACATAGTTCGAATTACAAAATAAATTAGCATGCAAATTAACATCTTCGGGTAATCAACAGACGGCGATACAATCTTAAATTATATTGTGATCACAATTAGCGTTAAAGAGTATGAAAACATCATAGCGCAGTTGGTTTGCGCGTTTGTCTGATAAGGAAGAGGAAAACTTTTGGTTCGAGTTCGAACCCCGCTTCGGGAAATATTCAAAGTCCAGAAATAAAAAAAGAATTAAATTCGTTCACTCAATAGATGGCAGCATGAGCACCTAAAATAAAATTAAGTTCGTGAAAATTAAGAAAAATAAATAATTCCGTCGATAGATGGCGCCACGATCGAAATTGACTCTGTAAAATATTACACAAGTGTTGCCATTCAAAGAAACCAAAACATTGGTTGTCATGACAACCAAACCTGTTGCCATTTCAAGAAATCAAAACTTGGATGTTGCCATCCCAAAACTAAAATCCTCGCGGCGGCCCTGGGGAGGCGGTGGGGAGGTCACAGGCGGTGGAGGGGAGGTCACAGGCGGTGGAGGGGAGGTCACAGGCGGCGGGAGGAGGCGGATCTGGGAGGCGGAGGTGGCTCCGCAGCTCCGCCTCTTGTCCTAGAACCGGCCTTTTATATCTACTTTCAATGCTTAACGAAAAATTGTTTAAATTGGGAATTTGTAGAATCGGAAATTAAGTACCCTTGATAAGATCTTTCGGAAAAAAAATGTATTCAAATCAGACTGTTCACTAAAAAGTTAGTATCGCGGACAGGTTGTTTGAACGGTTCAAAGTTTGCACTAAAAATTGTTCAAATCGAAAAATCAACTATAGGAATGAGCTGTACTCGCCGAGATCTTTCCAACAAAAAAAAGTTTGTTCAAATCGGAATGTTCATTCAAAAAAGTTATTAAGAAGGGGGGGGGGGGCAGACAGACCGACACACAAACTCCCCATCTCAAACCCTACTATCCAAATTTTAATTTTCGATTTTTTTTTAACGTTTTTATTTCTGTTTGACATTTTTTGGACCTGGTGATAATTTTATGATGCATTAACCCTTTATATCCCAAATTAACTTATCAATGTCTTTTTACCTATTTTTTTGGTTTTTTCAGTTGAAAATGTACCAAAAAACATATTTAGCGAGTAAAAAAAAAAATTGAAAATTTTGGGGCTCTAAAGTATCATATTTCAACCTCTCAGCAAAGTACGAGGAGTGGTACTTAAAAGCTTCAGCATGATTACAGCCATTTAGGATTCATAATACTAAATTAATATAAGCGGGACTTCTGAGTTTCGTCGGGGCATAAAGTGTTAAACCACTCTTAATGCTTTTTTCGTTTTTTTTTTTTTTCCTTTTTAACCGGAAAGTGGGGTAAAAAAGCAACAGATAAATCACAATACTAAGTCATAGCTTGAACTAGGATTCAGGTGGGGGAGGGGAGGAGGGGGGGGGCGCCTTCATCTCCTTCAGATCTGCCTCTGGTCCTCGGCAGATGAAGCAGATGGTGCCGTCCATGTAATGTTCTACACACACATAAGCCAATACATACACACTAGGGTATGTCATAAAAATAAAAGTTTTTTTTTTCGACTTGGTACACGCACTTTCCTATGTATTCACTCATTTTGAGTTGCTTGGTACAAAAAAAAGTTTTTGGAAAAAAATTTTAGCTACCGGGAAAACGCAATTAATCCGGTGTTTTTTTCAAAAAATTCACTATTTTCAGGTTGAATACGCAATATAGCTGCGGGAGTTTTTTAAAAGATTGTTCTTCTAACTTAAATGCATGTTTTCAACTCTAATGAACATACTTTCCTTATAAAAAATGCAGTTAAATATACATATCGTCTCTTTTTGTTTTTAAAAAGAGCAGAAACTATCGGTAATCGTTCCTACTGAAACGGGTTACGCTTCTGGTCAATCGACACCGCTGTCTTCGTTAGGCAGTCAGCTGTTCAGGGGAAAATGCCACCTGCATCTGGGGAAGTGATCCCCATTTTGCTAATTAACGCTCCCCCCCCCCCCCCCCAAGATAACTTTTGACCAGCAGACGCGTTTTCACTTAAATGTCTCTCATCCTGCCGAAGATTTTCAGACAAAAGGCAAATTGAGATTCTTTTTTTTGTTTTATTAAAGGATGGATTGATTTCCACTAAAAACCTGAAAAGCAAAAGACACTAATAATTTTAAACATTGAAGAAGTCGGACTTACAGTTCGACTCTCCCGAAAGCTAGTGCCGTCGTGTAATATTATGACTCGAGGAAATACCCTGGAATTTTTATAGTATAGCTGTACGGAGTAAATGATACTACCTTGATATTAGTAGAGCGGCCGTTACTTCAGTCAGGTTTTGCTGTGTCATCAACCGCGGCAGTTGCTATCATATATAGCCTTTTGGGTAATCTTGTGAAGGCAGGGCCATCTCGGTGAAGATAAAAAACATCTCATGTGCAATAGCAAAAGGGTGTTTCATGCTAAAGAGCATGTTATGAAGCACTCAAGAGCAGAGGAGAGTTCCAATATCGCAAAAAGTAACATTACTGCAATTTTTGTAGAAAGCAGGAAGCACAACACTCTAATCATCATATATAGTGACGTCATAGTGGAATCATATATAGTGACGTCTAAGGTCACTATATATGATTCCTCCGCGAGTCATTCCTTAAAATAGGTAGGATTTCTACCCATTCATCTGCGTATCACCCCTTCCTAAAAGTGGACAATCCTGAAAAAAGGAGGAGTCATAGGCCATCTCTGCGAAGTTGAATTATAGACGAGCCGACCCAACATTTAAATTAAGTTTCACCACTTTAGATTCAGCTCGTGTTATGTCCATTATGTCTTTTCTGGCGGTTGCTGAACGGTTGTCTTTTTCGGTCAGTTATCGCGTTGTAGTAAATTTTCAGTGTGAGCAATTATTAGCGGCACTTGAATTTGGCATATCTTGGCAATTACTGAAAAATTTCTTTGGTAACCAACCCTAATGAAAAAGTGAAAGTAAAAGTAATGAATTGGATCCAAAGTGGTCGAACTTAAGCTTGATGCGTCAGCCTGTGTATATATAGCGGCTCTACACACGTCTACACACACACACACATAAACACACGAGCCTATCGCGACTCGTCATTGCGAAAAACGTAATTTCAATTCAAGATGTCAACATTCAATTATTTTCTTACTTTTTTTAAAAATTTAATTTAATATATTTTTATATTACAAAAATTATTTTTTAATGAAATCACCAGTAATTCGTGCTAACGAGGATTTGCAAGAAGGAAGCCGACATTGAAGTTCACACACGTCAGTCCATGTCAAGTCCAGTGTCAGGTAAGCAGCTTCGGTGGAAGAAAAGGGTAATGGACAATGGCTTTCGGCCATAGTCGGCGAGATCCAGTTTCAGGAAGGCGTTCCGCCACGGAATTGGATTTTCCGCTCAATCCCCAGTCAAAGGAGATTGTGCCCTGGGGTGGGGGATAAAAACGAGATCAGCTTGCGGGTCCCACGCATCACAAAGGGCAGTTCCTTTTCCGCACCCCCACAGGGACCCTCGCTTCTGAAATAGTACCTAGCGAATTTAGAGGAAGAATTTTATGTTTTCTCACGGTTCAGGTAGCTTAAGCCTTTGATTCCTAATGTCTTGCTTTGAAGCATAAAGATTGATTCAATCTTCCACAAGTAATTTTAACTAATTAGCAAAATGGTCACCTATTGTGTATTTCAATACATTTTTTTTTTTTTTTTGTATTGATTATTGCTAGGTGGATACCGCTCGTTATCGATCACCAACCCCAGGCCATTGCTAGCAGTTCCAATCAGATCGACTCACAATCAAATTCAAAAATGCTCATAACAAGATATTCTGCGCATTACAATAATAATAATAGTTGTTTTTACTATGAAAATTATTAATATTTAGTTATTTTATTATTACATTATTATTATACTAGCAGTACCCGCACGGCGATGCCCGTGCAATAAATATAAAGGAAGTTATCTAAATAAAGTTTAATTCACTCTAAACCTCTGAAGTAAAGTTATTATATATGATTCAAACCTTTTGAATTCCACTAAGTCATATTAAAGTTAAAATTAATTCGCCAAATAAACTAAAAAGACATCAAATTAATAGGAGATATTAATTACTCAAGTTTAGTCAATTTTCAAGGCTTAACTCTATACGCAAATTTAAACCACTGAAGAAAGAGCAGTTCGTCTGAAAAATGGACCTTCCAGCTATATATAATGTTAGGGGGTGGGGGAAAGTCCCCCCCCACCCTCAGTTATGCGGGATACACCAAAAATGAGACTAATTATTTAATTTAAAAATAACTAATTTGATATAGATTACCGTGCATTTTACAGTTTTAAACTGGAGCCTTTGCTGCCAGTGTTATACTGTTGTTTTTACAGCTAAATTTTACAGCAAAAGAAACTGTAAATTTTACCGCAATAAACTAAATTTTACAGCAATAAACTAAATTTTACAGCTATAAACTGTAAAATTTGCAGTAAATTGCTGTAAAATTTACAATAATTTACTGTAAAGTGTACAGCAATTTACTGTAAATTTTCCAGTACATTACTGTAAAATTTACAGAACGGTTCTGTCAAATTTATGGTTTATTGCTGTAAATTTTACAGTAAATTGCAATAAACTGGAAATTTTACAGCAATTTACTGCAAATTTTACAGTTTATAGCTGTAAAATTTAGTTTATTGCTGTAAAATTTACAGTTTATTGCGGTAAAATTTACAGTTTATGGCTGTAAAAACAACTATAACACTGGCAGCAAAGGTTCCAGTTTAAAACTGTAAAATACACGGTAATCGACATCAAATTAGTTATTTTTAAATTAATTAATTAGTCTCATTTTTTGGTGTGTTTCCCGCATAAGGGGGGGGGGACTTTCCCCCATTAACTACTCAAATTTAGTCAATTTTCAAGGCTTAACTCTATTTGCAAAACTGAAACACTGGGTTCATTTTCCAGACAAACTGCTCTTTCTTCAGTGGTTTAAATTTGCGTATAGAGTTAAGCCTTGAAAATTGACTAAACTTGAGTAATTAATATCTCCTATTAATTTGATGTCTTTTTAGTTTATCTGGCGAATTGATTTGAACTTTAATATAACTGTTAGTGGAATTCAAAAGGTTGGGGTACAGTACCCCATTTGAATCATATATAATAACTTGCTGCGTGGCCCGGCACTGCACGGGATTTAATGTAGTGAGGAAGGTTTAAACAAACTACTCGTCGCCAAGGCGGCTCGCTTTTAAGTAGTGGGGAAAGTTTATACCAACTACTCGCCGCCAAAGCGGCTCGCCTTTAAAGTTGCGAAGAAAGTTTGAACAAACTACTCGCCGCCATAAGGCGACTCGCTTTTAAAGTTGTGAGGAGACTTATTTGAAACCTATGTACCTACTACATAAGAAAAAAAACACCTTAAAAATAATAAAACAATACCCAATATAAAAATAATATAATAAAAATAAGTACCCATGTTGTACTAAACCATGACAAATCAAATTATTTATTTAGATTAATAACTATATGCAACCATTAAAAAAAAAGTTCGACTCATTAGAAGCCAACGTGCTACATAAGGAAAAAAACGGGTTAAAAATATCGCTCTATCCAATGGCGTAAAAATCAAAACTGTGGAATAATTAGTTTATTTTTTTATTGATGGTTTTAATGAACCAAGTATTGCAAGATATCGGGTGAAGCCTTGCAAAAGGCAAGTTTAAAAATTGAATAACTCGTGCTGCGTTAAAGTTTGAGAATCGGAACTGTCATATCAAACTGCATAGGACGGAGAAAATTTTTCTGCTTCCAACGATATATAACATTAATATGTGCAAGTAATTTTTAACCCCAGTATTCTGCGATTTATGAGAAAATTGCCTTGAATTCCAATAAAATCTTTTTATAACATTATTATTTTTAGTTACAACAATAACTCCTATAGCCTAAAGCCTTCCTGGATAAATGGACTATTCAACACAAAAAGAATTTTTCAAAACGAACCAGTAGTTCCTGAGATTAGCGCATTCAAACAAACAAACAAACAAACAAACAAACTCTACCAGCTTTATATTATTAGTAAAGATTTACCATTCTCGTTGGAATGGAACGATTATTGCCCGGAATTTGATGTTTGTACCGAAATCTCAAAAGCATCAAAATATTTCTAACCTTAGGACCACTTAAGCTTCAAATGATTATTTTTCAATAGGTGCAAAAATAATTTGCAGCAGATTGGTATAACTGCTGCTCCAGAATTATTTTAATTTATTGCAAACTGTAGCATTGATATTTATTTTAACCTTTGCTTTTGACTTGAAATTTTAAACGACGGTTTTGAAATTCATCTCTATTTTCCAGCGCAGTAAAATTTCAACGATTTCATTTGCTTATAGCATTACCTTAGTTTGAGTCGCCCTTAGTTATATACAAAATTTGAAATTTATAACGTGTAAAAATTGAATTGGATCCACTATATTTTCATTATTGATATTAGTTTTCATATTTTTCTTAAAATCTCCCGAGAAAACGTTAACAAAACGTTACTTGAAAACTTGGCAAAGTAAAAATTTAGTCAACTTAAAATGTGTTCATTTAAAGCAAGGGCGGATCCAGCTTGTGGTTAACGAGGGGGTCATTTCCGGAAAGGGGGAGGGGTAAAAAGGGCAATTTTTGAGCAAAAATGGAGATGTTTGGCAATTTTTTCGTAATATTAAACACAAAAATGCAATTTTATGCTATAGTTGGTCGCTTAAGGTGGGGGGGGGGGGGGGGTTCATGACCCCCTCCCTCTGGATCCGCGCTTGATTTAAAGTCGAGTTTAATCTTACTATTTCATGGAACTTTTCCAGAGCCGCCGAAAGTCGAGGTGAGCTCCTTGTCAGTTTGCCCCCGGGCCCCCTTCTACTCAAAAGTTATAAAATGTATATTACCCCGACTCGGAATTCGCCCTCATAGTGGCTAACGGTATAATAGTTTCGACTAGTCTGACATATCCTCTCGCCCGAGCCTGGACCCCCCTTGTTTGTTGGCATTCACCGACCCCCGAACATCGCTTCACAATCTTTGGTTCGCGAAGATTTAAATCGTTTATTAGGAAGAAGCAGAGTTTAACGGGCATTACTGAAAATGAAAATGCTGTTGTCTTTCTAGTAGAAAAAAGGATTTAATGAACTCATTATAATTAGAACAATATGAAAATACCACTCCGACCCGAAAAAAATAACTTGATAAAATTATTTTTAATAAATTTAAATTTTATTAAAGAAAAAAAAAACACTTTGTAGAGCACACTCCTGCAGGGTTTAAACGAAATTGTACTAAATTTTATGCTTAAGTGCTCGTGAGGATAGAGATACTGCCTTTTTATACATTTGAAAAGTAATTTTCAAATTTGCGGTCACCAGTAACAGAGCTCTTGAACTCAGAGCTATAATTGAGTTTTGCGTAAAACTTTCTATAAATTAGAAACCCTTATAACCTGCAATTCTACGAGTAATTAATTGTATGCAAGACATAAGAAATATAAGAGCTCTTTGTACAGTTCGTTAGAATTATAAATTGAAAAATAAAAGGGGGGGGGGGTAGGTATTTATGAAAAAAGTTGAGAAAATTGCAGAACGAAATTCCTCTAAGCTGTAAACTGTAATAAATCAGATTTTACGCTTTGGCAGTCATCTTTGTAATGAAACTTAATGAAAAATATTTTATGCAGAACAAAAATACGATAAAAACTTAATTTTTATTAAATTTATTTTTCACTATCAGCTTTTTTAAATA
>JAXGGA010021158.1:0-7500 GCA_038373865.1 Uloborus plumipes | reverse complement strand
CCCCCACCCAACAACACACCACACCCCCAAAACCCACCCACCCCACCACACCCAACACACAACCCCACCACCCACACCAACAAACCCACACCCCAAACCAACCACACCAACAACCCCACCAACACCACCAACACACCCAACCACCCACCACCCCCACACACCCCCAACCACCCCAACACCACAACACACCACCCACACAACCACAAAACAAACCCAACACACCCACACACCACAAACACCCCAACAACAAACCCCCAACACCCCAACACCACACCACCCCAACCACACCACAAACACCACACACCCCCACAACCCCAACACCCACCCCACAACACACCCACACCACCACAACCACAAACCCACCACACCCACCCCAACCACAAACAACCCCACACAACCCACACAACCACCCCAAACACCACCCACACAACACCCCACCAACACACACCACCCCACCCCACCCACACCACCAAACACCCAACCACCACAACACCAAACCCACCCACCACAAACCACCACACAACACCAACCCCCCAACCCACAACACCACACCAACAAACCAACCCCAACCCACCAAACCCCAACACCACAAACACCACCCCACCACACAACACCCCACCACACAAACAAACACCCAAACCCAACACCCAACCACCAAAACCACCAACACAACCACCCACCAACAACACCCCCAAACAACCACCACACCACCCAACCCCACACAACCCCAAACCCCACACCACAACACCACCACCAACCCACCCACAACCACCAACAACCCAAACCAAACCACCCACACAACCACCAACAACCACCCAAACACCCCCAAACACCAAACCCACCCCACACAACCCACAACCACAAACACCACAACCCACCACACCACAACCCCACAACACCACCCACCACCACACCCACCAACACACCAACCCACCAACACAACCCCACCAACCACACCCACACCACAACCCCACCCCACACCACAACACCCACACAACACAACACCCCCACACACCACCACCCCCCCACAAACCACACACCCAACCCCACAACACACACAAACCCAACAACAACCACAAAACCCACCACAACCAACCCAAACACCAAAACCACAACAACACCCAACCAACACCACCACAAGTTGTTGTTTTTCCTGCCTTGCATCATTTTCATTAGTTTTGGTTTTATCTGACGTCATGTTGCAAAAGTATCTGAAGATATCACTTTTATCACTAGTATACCGGCCCTGTAACACTTTGTAGTTTTTACACTTGCCCTAACTTTAATAAGCGTGAAGACATTTACGCTCGGAGTGGTGTTTTTCTTTTTATTTCTAGCGTTTTCTTGAATGAATTGTTTAAAGTTATGAATGATTTGGAATATTCCAGATATTACTAGAAAGTTGTCGGAATTCTTTCCGTGTATAAATAGCTGGCCTTGAACACAAGTCAGTCAGTTGTTTTCAGATGTGATTCTGAGTGACTCGTTTTATTCGCTATTCGCTTGGGCGAATGTTTGTTTTGCTTTTGTAATTGCTTAATTACTGTTCACGTTAGATACGTGGTGCTGAGTTACTGTTGAGAGTACAGTGTACTGTTTGTTGCCTAATTGCTGATGTTTAGCAATTGTTTTCTGCTCTTATTGTAAATAGTGTAAATACTTGTAAATAAATTTATAGTTACTTCCTCAAGATTGGAATGCTCATTTGAAGAAAGTTGAAGGTGCTACGGACTCGTTACAATTTTGGCGCCCAACGTGGGGCATCTTCAAGGACTTTCTTGGAATTTTCTGTGAACTTGGACTTTTCATCCTGAGGACTTTTTGACTTCAGAATTTTATGGTGATTACTCGAGCAATGGAGGAACAACTGAAAAAACTCCTTGACGCGATCAACGCTGTTAAAAGTGACATGGCTGCGAATCAAGAACAATTAAAGAGTGATTTAACCGCAAGCATAACTTCAAATCAAGAGCAAATAAAGAATGATATGGCGACTCTGGCTACTAATCAAGAACAATTAAAAATTGATCTGGCAACTAATCAAGAACAATTAAAAATTGATCTGGCAACTAATCAAGAACAATTGAAAAATGATCTAGCTGAAGAAATTAAAAGCGATTTAACGTCAATGAAAAGTTTGGTGGAAAGTAAATTTACCAATGTGGAAAATAAAGTGGAGGCTCTAGAAGAGAAAGTTGACAGCGTTGAGAATCGAATCACCACAGTAGAAAACCACGTGGAAAAGAAAATTAAAGAGCTTGAATCGAAGTTATCAGCATCCTCCAACAACTCAAGTGACTGTGTTGCTGCAGCTGGAACTTCCCGTCCATCCATCAAACTGGCCACGTTTGACGGGAAGACCTCGTGGAATATATACAAGAAGCAGTTCCTCATCGTTGCAGAAGCAAACTCCTGGGACTCTTCCACGAAAGCCTGTCACCTTGCAGCCTCGCTGAGAGGGGATGCAGCTGACATACTACAGACCTTCCCAGAGGACAAGCACCATGACTTCGAAGCCTTATCATCGGCCTTGGAGCTTCGCTTTGGCGAATCTTGCCAAAAAGAATTCAGCCAACTTCAGCTCAAATCCCGACTCCAGAGGGCTGGAGAGACTTTGCAAGTTTTTGCAGCAGACGTTGAGAGGCTTTCCCATCTCGCCTTCTCGGACTGTCCTTCGAGTGTTCGCGATAGCCTGGCCCTGAACTACTTTATAGACGGAGTGCGAAGTCCGGAAATTCAGACGGCTCTCCGGATGGCGGACATCAAAGATCTTAAATCCGGTCTGGTCTACGCAATGAAGTTCGAGGCTGCACAGCAAATGTCCCGCAAGGATCGCCATTCGACCAGAGGCGTGGAAGTGAGTGCCCAAGATTTGAACTCAACTCGTCTCTCGGACATTGAGCGACAAATCAAAGAGATGTCGGGGACCCTGAAGAAGATTGCGGCTCACAAAGACCAAGGTAGACAAACACAGAAGTGCTGGAAATGTGGCGGTGAGGGCCACGTACGAAGGAATTGCGAAGCTCGCCAAGGAAAGAAGACGTCTCCCAAACTTTTCCAGATTTCCCCAAGAAGTGGCGGCTGCAACGGACTCTTCATTTACGCTTATGTGAATGGGTTTCCCTGCGAAATGATTGTGGACACAGGAGCCAACGTTACCATTATTAAGACTGATGTGGCTCGTCAATTTGGACTCAAGATCTTATGGACGCCGCCCTGCGTTACTCTCCAAACTGTGACAGGTGACAAAATCGAGATTGAAGGAAAAGTGAACTTAGAAATAATGTTCGGGAGTGCCACTTACCATCACACGGCATTCGTCGCTGACATTACAGATCCCTTCATTCTCGGATTGGACTTTTTGAGAAAATTTGATTTTTCTATTGACTGTAGAAATAATGAGCTGCACTCGATGAGGGAAGACATAGTAATTTTCAATACCGAAAATAACTTAAAATCCGCTCATCAAATAATAGCCCAAACTGATTCATTGATTCCCTCTAGATCAGAAATACTAATACCTGGCTCCCTCAAGGAAAACAACAGCTTTAAATTCGGCCTCATTGAATATCCTAACCAGAGTAATAGCCCAAAAGGAGTACTAGTGGCATCTACGCTTGTGGACCTTTCAAGGAATGCAGTTCCTGTGAGAGTCGCCAATGTAAGTGAAAGACCGAGGAATATCAAGAAAGGAGAAGTGTTGGCAACTTGTACTCCCGTAAACTGCATCATTAGAAGAATTGATTCCTCCGAGACTGTGTCTTCCGAATCCTTGACTTCGAAATTAATTGGGAGTGCACCATTATCGAAGGATCAAAGATACGCTGCGGAAAAATTGGTGGACAACTTCAAGCAGGTGTTTTCATCTACATTCGAAGACGTTGGTCGCACGAGTTTAACGCAGCATAGGATAGACACTGGAGATCATCCCCCTATCAAGCAGCATCCAAGACGACTACCGTTTGCCAAGAAGGAAGAGGTTGAGATCCTCGTGAAAGAGATGCAGGAGAATGACGTCATCGAACCCTCATCCAGTCCTTGGGCATCCCCTATCGTCTTGGTCCGAAAGAAAGACGGCTCCACCAGATTTTGTGTTGATTACCGACGCCTGAATGACATCACCAAGAGGGACAGTTACCCTCTTCCACGGATCGATGACACTCTGGACACCCTTTCCGGACACAAGTGGTTTTCGACCCTGGATTTAAAGAGCGGCTACTGGCAGGTGGAGATACACCCCGACGACCGAGAGAAGACGGCGTTTACAACCGGACAAGGCTTGTGGCAGTTTAAAGTGATGCCCTTCGGCCTCTGCAATGCTCCAGCCACGTTCGAGCGTCTTATGGAATCAGTACTACGAGGACTCTCGTATGAATCCTGTCTTGTCTACTTGGATGACATCATCATCATAGGACGCAGTTTTGAGGAACATTTGGCTAATCTTAGGAAGGTGCTGCAAAAGCTTAAGGAAGCCAACTTGAAGTTAAGCCCGTCCAAATGTAATTTGTTCCGCCTTGAGGTGAACTACCTTGGTCACATTATCTCTTCAGAGGGTGTACGAACAGATCCAGACAAGGTATCAGCAGTCAAGAATTGGAGCCGCCCCGAAAATGTCCATCAGCTGCGAAGTTTCCTGGGGCTCTGCACGTACTACAGGAAGTTTGTGAAGGGTTTTTCCAACATTGCACGACCTTTGCATAAGCTGACGGAGAGTAAACAAAAATTTGAATGGTCCAAAGAATGCGAGGATGCATTTCTACAGCTGAAGGAGGCTTTAACATCAACGCCTATTCTCTCTTATCCTCAGCCTGAAAAATCCTTCATACTTGACACTGATGCGAGCCACGAGAGCGTTGGAGCTGTTTTATCTCAAGAAATAGACGGTAACGAACATGTCATCGCCTACTGGAGCAAATGCTTATCCAAGTCGGAGCGAAATTATTGTGTCACGTGAAAGGAATTGCTCGCCATAGTTAAAGCTGTAGAACATTTCCATCATTACCTCTACGGCCGTAAATTCCTGCTCCGCACCGATCATGCCTCTTTAACTTGGCTTTTGAATTTCAAGAATCCAGAGGGCCA
The DNA here is from genome assembly GCA_038373865.1 of Uloborus plumipes. Taxonomy (NCBI): domain Eukaryota; kingdom Metazoa; phylum Arthropoda; class Arachnida; order Araneae; family Uloboridae; genus Uloborus; species Uloborus plumipes. Next base: position 2,418 of record JAXGGA010021158.1, on the reverse strand, counting down.
GGTAGCCAGGTGGATACAGCGGCTCCAGGAATATGACATCGAGATTAAGCACCGAAAAGGTTTGTCACACGGTAATGCTGACGCATTATCAAGAAGACCTTGTTCCGAGAATTGCCATTATTGCTCCCGAATAGAGAAACAATACGGGACGAGAATCCCTACTGCCTGTCAAGTTACTGCTACATCATCATCTTCAGATCCTGATCCATGGAGTGACGACCAAGTAAGAAAAGATCAGCTTGAAGACCCAGACCTAAAGCCTATCATAGAGTTAATGGAGAAAGACAGTCGGCGACCTAGCTGGCAAGACATTTCTATCTACAGTCCTGCAACGAAAAGATACTGGGCTCTATGGAAATCTCTCCAGTTGCGAAATGGCGTCCTGTATCGGAAATGGGAATCTGACGATGGTAAAGCATTCAAATGGCAGTTACTCCTTCCCAGATCAAGAATTCCAGACGTTCTAAAGGAATTGCACAGTAGTCCGACTGGAGGACACTTTGGTATCCTGAAAACCCTCCACAAGGTTCGAGAGCGCTTCTTCTGGAGCAAGGCGAAGGATGACGTGGAGAAGTGGTGTCATTCTTGTGACGCCTGTGCTGCCCGTAAAGGACCGAAGAGAAGAAGCCGCGGGAAACTACATCTTTACAACGTAGGAGCTCCTTTCGAACGAATCGGGATTGACATTCTTGGTCCTCTACCGAAAACTACTGATGGGAACAAATACATCCTCGTTGCCATTGACTATTTCACCAAATGGCCCGAAGCATATTCCATTCCGGATCAAGAAGCTACCACTGTAGCAGAGACTCTAGTCCAGCATTGGATCTCGAGATATGGGACACCTTTGCAGATCCATTCCGATCAGGGAAGAAACTTCATCTCTGCTGTGTTTAAGGGCCTATGTAAAATCCTCAAAATTGAGAAAACTCGAACGACACCACTACACCCACAATCGGACGGCATGGTGGAGAGATTTAACAGGACAATCCTTAATAATCTCTCGCTTATGGTCTCCAAAAATCAACAGGATTGGGACAAGAAACTTCCTCTGTTCCTGCTGGCCTACCGCAGTGCTGTCCACGAGACCACCGGATATTCCCCATCACAGATGCTCTTCGGCCGAGAGCTTCGGCTACCTTGTGATCTCGTCTTCGGTCTCCCTCCAGATGCGCCTTCATCGCCTGAGGAATATGTCCAGGATCTCCAGGCCCGGTTGGAAGACGTTCATCACTTCGCACGGGAGCGAATCAACATCGCGACGGAGAAGATGAAGACCCGATACGACACAAAGTCCACTGGTCATGATTTTCAAGAAGGTGACAAGGTGTGGCTATGGAATCCCATCCGACGTAAAGGTTTGTCACCCAAATTGCAGTCGCATTGGGATGGACCCTACACAGTCCTTCACCGGCTGAACGACGTCGTAGTGAGGATCCAGAAGTCATCACATTCAAAACCTAGGGTTGTACATTATGATCGGCTAGCCCCATACTATGGCCATAGTTCGTAAAATAAATCTAAAGCTACCATGGTAATTTGTTTGTAAATTTTGTAAATAACTTTTGCCTTTAATTGTTTGTAATATTACTTTATTAATGTTATTATTTCTTTCATGTTCTCATTGTTATTGTTTATCATGTTTATGATTGGTCATCATGTAATGTGTGTATCTGTAAGTTTTCCCTTGCTTCCTTTCTGGGGATTGTACTGCCCGGGACGTGCAGTCCTTGGGAAGGGGGCAATGTTACAAATCTTGTAAATAGTTGTTGTTTTTCCTGCCTTGCATCATTTTCATTAGTTTTGGTTTTATCTGACGTCATGTTGCAAAAGTATCTGAAGATATCACCTTTATCACTAGTATACCGGCCCTGTAACACTTTGTAGTTTTTACACTTGCCCTAACTTTAATAAGCGTGAAGACATTTTCGCGTGGTTTTTTTTCTTATCGCTAGAATTTGTGAATGGATTACGTAATGTTAGGAATGAAACAAAATATTCCAGCTTTTTCTCGAATATTGTGGACATTTCTTTCCGTGTATAAATAGCTGGCCTTGAACACAAGTCAGTTAGTTTTTCTCAGATGGGTTTTCTGAGATGCTCGTTTTCGTTCGCTTGGGCGGATGGTTGTTTTGCTTTTGTAATTGCTTAATTACTGTTCACGTTAGATACGTGGTGCTGAGTTACTGTTGAGAGTACAGTGTACTGTTTGTTGCCTAATTGCTGATGTTTAGCAATTGTTTTCTGCTCTTATTGTAAATAGTGTAAATACTTGTAAATAAATTTATAGTTACTTCCTCAAGATTGGAATACTCATTTGAAGAAAGTTGAAGGTGCAACGGACTCGTTACAATATATATATATATATATATCGGGGCCGGTCTGTGATAAATGCCTGGGCCGGTGCGGGTTGCTCCA
>JAXGGA010021157.1:0-17067 GCA_038373865.1 Uloborus plumipes | reverse complement strand
ACAATTAGTAGAAAAAGTTACATATCATAATCAAAATTAAGAAGTGGTAAATTGAACTTTAAAAATAGTAACTTGGCAGCTTTGTCCCCGGAAAGTCTATTTCGATGTGGATCATAGACAATTCCTGCAGCACTAAAAAACTGCTCACTAGGAACGCTTGTTCCAGGGGCCGATAAATATATCCGAGCAATGTTACTAAGATCGCCAAATTTATTTCTGTTGATCTGCCAATACTTTAATGGGTCTTGGTCTCGGGATAATCTCTTCTCTTTAACATATTCTGTAATCAAATTAGCTTTTGTATCTGTTATTTGATTGTCAAATTCCTCATCGCCACTGTCCAACATGTTAGCCATAGACTCTAAGCTGGTGCAATGTTCTTTTCTCGCAATAATAGGTTCTTCGAGGCTTGCTGCAGATGTCGTGAGACTTACTTCCGTCGTTTCTAAGGCCATGAGTTTCTGTTTGATATCATCTATTAATAAGTCACTGAAAAATTTACCTTTGTATCGTGGATCTAAAAATGTCGACATTTGGAAAAAAATATTGCTGTCGATGTCAGAAAAACGATTTTGTAATTCTATCTTTAAAGAACTCACAAAATCAACAACAGAAGCAGCGCTGATGTTCACACTTTCACCATTATTGGCAGAACTTCCCATCTCGTCATATACTTTGTTCAAGGCTCGTACCAGAGGAATAACGTCAGAGATACATACGTTGTGTGAGCTCAATTTTTTTGTGGTTTCTTCCAGAGGCTTCAGTACGTTCACTAATTCATGAATTAAAATCCATTCTTCGGCATCCAGCTGTTCTATTTTATTATTAGAAGAATAAAGTGATAACGAGTCCTTGATGCAATCAAGTCTTTCCAACATATAATAGCTGGAATTCCAGCGTGTGGGAGAGTCTTGCAAAACTTTTAAGATTTTTTGATTGAGACGAACTTGCAATTTCTCTAATTCTTGCTTTGCCATTGTAGAATGGTTAAAATGTCCTGCAATTTTCCTGCACTTTGTAAGTAATAGGGAGATCGTATCAACTTTTTTAATAGCATGTTTGACCACCAGATGCAGTTGATGTGCTGTACAGTCGATATCATTTATTTCAGACAAGGTAGTGGCGCGCTTCATATTGGATCCTCCATCTCTAACCATGCAGTGCACATTTTGTTTTGGAATATCCCATTCTTCCAACATACTTAGAAATATTTCAGAAATGTAATCTCCAGTGTGTCGTTCTTCAAGAATCTCTGCTTTCAAAACGATATTTTTTCGCACGAAATCTTTGGTTATTCCATGACAAGTTAATGATAACAAAGAAACTGCTGAGGAAGAGTCGGACCAAATATCTGAAGTAAAGGAGATTTTCTCAAAATGTTGCAACATTTTCTTTATTTTTGATGCCACTTTATCATAAAGTTCGGTACAAACTAGCTCTGTAAAATATTTTCTGCCTTTTAAAACATAATTTGGAACAACGTGATTCATCAATCTTCGGAACCCTAGTTGGTCTACGTGCTGATAAGGTAAATCACATAAGGCTATCATTTCGGCTATTAAGTAGTCAATTTTTATTGACTTTGGGTTAGTATTATCCCACTTTGTTGCTTTTGCTATGCAATCTTCTAAAAAAGTTTGACGGAATCCCCTTTTTGCAGCCTGTAAAGATGTTCCCGGTATTTCATCTTTTTTCTTTTTAACGTTTTCTTTTAAGAATAAATTATATTCTTCGGGGTGCTTTCTCTCTAGATGGTTTCTAAGAGAAGTCGTTCCTTTACCTTTTCGAGAATATATCCCATCGCAAATTTTGCACTTGGCGTTCACTTCACTCACCACTGTAAAATAAGTCCATATGGTACTGCTGAACTTTTTAGTCGACATAGTTTTGTACTTGCATAGAGCAGAATTAATATCCAAATTCAATTCTACGGTATGCACAGAAAAAAAAAAGAAAAAAAAAAAAGGAGAAAAAAAAACCCTCATTGGCGAGAGAACGACGGTGAGTAGACCTAAGTCTGGACAATATGGCACCTTCGTTTTCGGAAAGATAAGTTTGGCTGTTGCACCTGTCAATGTCAATCGCGCTTACTTTTTTTCGATTTCATTCGAGGCGGATTAATCACAATCGACTAGCACAAATGTGGTATGTGCACTTTTTTTTTATATATAATCAAAATTGAGTCATTGTCACCAGATGGTTCCTTATGAATTATTTTACCAATAGACGAAGTTTTACGGCCATTTGTGAATAAAGAATATTTTTTTAAGAACTTTAAAAAAAGTGGAATCTGGATCAATTACTTGGCGGCATAAAACTTTAAAGATCATTTTCTCATTTTGAGCTCAACTGCAGATGTCACTTTTGTGCTTATCACGGCAGAACATTTATCTCCATCTGAGTTATTTTAATCCCCCCCCCCCCGGGTTACGCCACAAAAAACGTGCTGATGATTCGGACAACAGAGCGGGGGTGGGGGGTACCAAATGAGCTCGAATTTAAAAAGGGGGAAAAAAGATCCGTATCCGTATCCGTATCCGCGGATCTGGACACGAATGATCCGTATCCGCGGATCTGCATTTTTCCTGATCCGGCACATCTCTACATGTTACGAACGATGCGAAATTAAATTTTAATAATTTAACTTCAATATAAATATTAAATACGGATACTTTCATAGCTGTATGAAAAGACGAAATAAAATCAATTGTTGGATACTATCAAAATCTTTAAGAATGTTTTGTGTGTTGCAATGTTTTGTTTCAAAACAGATTTTCTTATACATTAACAACAATAAAGGACCTATTGTTGTCGAAATAACGTACTTTCCTGTGTTATAAGTTCATTTTGAGAGAAAACAGAAGATCTTTAACTGCGTTTTCGTTTCAAATTTTGTCTCTGCTGAGTGGATGCGACCCACTTTAAAAAGCGTGCCAGAGTGGATGCGACCCACTATAAAAAGCGTGCCAGAGTGGATGCGACCCACTATAAAAAGCGTGCCTGAGTGGATTCGACCCACTATAAAAAGCGTGCCTGAGTGGATGCGACCCACTATAAAAAGCGTGCCTGAGTGGATGCGACCCACTATAAAAAGCGTGCCAGAGTGGATGCCACCCACTATAAAAAGCGTGCCAGAGTGGATGCGACCCACTATAAAAAGCGTGCCTGAGTGGATGCGACCCACTATAAAAAGCGTGCCAGAGTGGATGCCACCCACTATAAAAAGCGTGCCATGGATGCAGCAAGACGCTCAAAACACAGGTCAATGGACTTCACCTCTTGCTGACTTTACAGTCAGATAACCAGAAACATTATTCCTTCATCTCGAAACTCCAAAGTCTCGTTATTGTTAATGAAGTTGGGAGAAAAGGTCCCTTCTGATGATGCAAATGACGACACGAACCCGGAAGACCTTCAGCCGTCCTATTCCTGACACGTTTCCCCATCACCCAGACCCTAAGAATCAAGATAAACACGCTCATCCTGGCCTGTATATCAGAACTAATTTCTCCCATAAAAGAACATTTCTGAATCCAATCCTACAACTCATTGCCAAGAACGGCGCAGTGTGGTGTCTCCAGCATTCAAAAGGCAGCACAAACTTTCAGCAACGGGTTTAGAGCAAGCAACGACACAGCAGAAGTTGACACTAGGTCACGAACTCTGACTCATAATTGTCTTTGTTTCCAGCAACCTTTGTCATATTCAATGTGCGTAAATAAATTATTGTGGATGTAACAGAGTCGGTTTGAATTACCATAAAACATCGCCCGCATTCGCAAACATGAATCAACACAGTTCTGCAGACAACTTCATTCAACAAAAACCGTAAAATACAGTGGCAGGTTTTAGGGGGGACCCAGCCCCCCCCCCCAAGAGATAAAATTAATTAACTATACCACTAACTTTTTTAATTTATTAATTCATAAAGTTTATGAAAAGTTTTAACTATTTCTTTAAACACACACACACACACACACAAAGCATATTTAATTGCAATCACTTTGTTAAGGGAGTGATATTGAAATTGGCTATCAGTGTAAAAGAATAGAATTCACGAGCAACGGAATTGAGGATACACAATGGAGCCCCGATTTTACGTTTTGAGTAAGACCAGCATACCTGCCAACCTGTCTACTTAGAAAATCTTACAATTTTTTACTGAGACAATAACCTATTTCTTAATGAAAATCAGACATTAAATAAGTTATCGTAATTGTATCAGTGTCACTTTCAGTAGTTTTCTTTCATTTTAATCAGGGTGTCAATGATTTAAATCAGTGATTTAAATCGCGATTTAAATCAATTGAATCGATTATTTCGAAAAGGGAATATCTCTAAAATTTAAAATTTTTCAGGGGAGCAAAAAAACTAATTTATAAAAAACGAAGAAGCTTAAAAGGGCTAATTATTACAATGATAGAACTGCAGAGATGTTCCATTTTCACAAGAATAACGTGTTTATACGTTAATAACAGAATGCCATTAAAAAATTGATTTTGAAAAAAAACCGAGATGTTACCTTTTCGAAATAATCGATTCAATTGATTTTTAAAAAAAATCATCGATTTAAATCACTTTTTATTTTAATCCTTAAAAAATTCTCTTGGACAATTCCAATTTCATCATTTTTACCATTTTCTTTTAGATCTTTGATTTCCATGTGATAAATGGAAAAGTAATCCTACTCATCCCCCCTCCACAGATGCTGGAAGGTTGCAGTCCAAATAATATGTATGCACAAATAGTGCTATTTGTTGTCTAATATGTGAAATAAAGAAAATACATGCAGGTGCAGGGCAGGTGTTGCAAAGAGTGAATTGAGGGGGAGGGACATAATAGAATGTGTGTGATATACACTTTCAGTGAAAAGAAAAAACAAAAACAACCAAACAGAAGATAAATTTTCTATGCATTAGCAACTGGGGGGGGGGGGGCAGTCTTTATTAGTAGCTGAAATGGAACATATTCCAGCTTTGTAAAAAAAAAGCAAAATAAAGAGGGGAAGGGGGCTGAATGAAGTGAGGATTGGGTTGAGCTTCCTGCCCCATTTGATTTTTATCCTAGCTAGTAGACAGGATTATTTTCAGATTGGCTCCTAACGCATTTTTCTGGGTTTCTTACTGGTGAAGCTTTACTTCAAAGGTGTTTTTGTATATTTAAAAACTTTAAGGTAAGTTGTTCATAAATAAAAATTAATTAATAAGTAAAGTTTCTAATTTTTTTTTAATCAAAAAAATCCGATTATTTTTATTTTTTTACATTCTGATTTTAATATTTCTTTAGATTTTCAACTGAATAAAAGAATTTCAGCTATGCAATTTTCTCTGAAGTATGTGTTGAATATAAGCATGCTGGTAAGAAGAAAAAAAAACATGAATAAAAAAATATGTGAAATAAAATAAAGCGGGCTTCAGTAGCCAAGTTAACCCTCGTGGGTCCCTCCCATTTCAGTTACACTCAAGACCCTTGGGGTCATAAACGACCCCAATGCTTCCTTTAATTAATTCATTATAATTATTGAATGTTACATGCATTATTTAAGTTCACACACTTTTTAATGCTAAAAAAACAAAAAATAAAAAGATACAATTAAGGTAAAATTTAGTTTATGAATTAAAATTATAATTTTAGAGCAAAACTTACAATAACGGTAGATTTATTTACATCTGTTACAGACCTGAAAAAACATGATTTTTGCAAGTGAATTTCAAACACTTATGACATTTTTCAATGCATTTTCTGTCCAGTTCTCTTGGACAAAAGTTGCAACGTCCTCTTTTTTTGGCCTTCTGGGGAAGTGACCCCAAGGGTCTTATGTGCAAAAAATGCAATTCGGGAAAAATAAAACACAATAATAGCATTATTTTGAATAGAAAACTAGAAGAATAAAAGCCACAAAATGCCATTAAAAACAAATGGTTGATTAACAAAATATATTAAACAGAAATTGCACTGGGGTCCCATATGACCCCAAGGAACCCACGAGGGTTAAAATATTTCCAACTGTCAAAATATTAAAATACTTTCACGATGCAAAAGGATTGAAATCTTAACACATGAAGCAATTTTTCGTTGACTATACATTAGTTTTTTTCAACAAATTTATTAATTACAAAAATAAAAAAAATGCAATCATTTCATTTAAGATAGCAATATGTCAAAATAACTTCCACCATCACAAATATTACAACACCGACAAGATGTTAAAGGATTGAAATGTTAAACAAAAGAAGCGATTTTACTAGAATCGAGGGTAAAATGTAAGCATGTAAACTGGGAAGGAAAAAATTTATAAATTGTTGAAATAAATAATTAAATGTGATAATCTAAGGTAGCATATGTTTATGTATCCTAAAACTTTCGCAAATATTAAAATATTTGCACGATGCAAAAGGATTGCAGTTTCCACCATGTGAACAAGTTTTCTGCGAAGTATGCGTTCAGTACTGAAATATGATGAAGTTTAGGCTCTCCCTCGCGTATTAACACATGTAACGATGAATTTTAAAGAAGCCTAGTAGTTGAAATTTAGTTAAATGAAAAAAAAAAACTTGGAATTGATGAAAAATCTGTACAAAAACGTACGATTTTTACACCTTTATCGTACGATCGTACAATAGAGCAAAAAAACGTATATTGTACGGCCAAAACGTACAAGTTGGCAGGTATGGACCAGTGATAAAAAACGTACTAAGTGGGAAAACGTAAAATCAGGGACGAGGTTAAAAATTTAAGTGTGTCTTTTAAAAATTGACTGTTATTCAATGAACTAATGGGGAAAGGGCAATCTTTCCTGGTCTTTGGTTTTTGGATAGAATTTATTAATAGCACGCTTTATAGTAACAAATTCTGCAACTTTGCTTCTTTGTCAGCATTTTTAAATAATAATACTAAAAACTTTTTTAATTAAAGTTTTCAAGATTTTATGCTCTGAATCTCTTGGTCAGGTGTGGGGACATCCTATATTACTTTTTTTCCCCCGTCTTCATTATTCCATCTCTATTATGAGATACGCATATTAAATCCGATATTGAGAGAACTCGTGATGCGATAGGCACACGATTGATGCAACATCGATTTTTGGGAGAATTTTTAAAGAAGAGTATCAGCAGCTCTGGACCTCAGCCGTTGTGAAGGAAGATATAGGAAGGGAAAAAGCCCGTCTCAAAAAAACAGGCAGAATAAAAAGAATGTCAGAGCGGCTTTTGACAACTATGAAACAAATTTATTTGAGAGAAAAAAAAAGTTTTGTGAGTATTGCAAATGAAAAACGATTTCGATCTGTTTGTAGAAAAACGTATTAAGCGGACTTACTGAAAAAGAAACACGTAAAATCCGCAATCTTTTTAACATTATCAGTATAGCCTTTTTCGGGGGATCAGCAGAAAATGACTTCGAAATTGGGGTAACGTACGAAACGGGAAACGTAAAATCGAGGTTCCACTGTCACAGCTGAAACCGAGCAGAGCTTCTGCTCTCTATTAGGACTGTCCTGTACTGCGTACTATTAAGGCTGCGGTTATCATGCACAAATTCCATATTTCTACTCAGGGGCAACGACTTGCAAAAATTACTGTGTGGGGAAGGGGGTTCCCAGGGAGTCTTGGACAATGGAAATTTACGTAGGGGGGGGGTCTCCGAGGGGGAGGGCAATTCTCCGGAAAATTGTTTGAGTTTTTGTTCCTTGAAAATGCCATTTAACATATTTCTGTTAAAAATAAGTTATAAAAATCAGCAATATGTGACATGGCGTTTTTTAGGTCAAAGAATTCAAAAATTAGTAGCAATTTTCAGCAGAAGCGTGGCATTGGCGTAGTAGAAATTTCAAATTTTTGGTTTTATAGGGGTTGTCTAGCTCAGCTAGACAACCTGAGATAAGTAAGAAGAAGAAGAAGAAGAAGAAATTTCGGCAGAAGGGAGCGGCTTCTCATAATTTGAGGCACTCAGCAGGGGAAGAGTCCGTTCTGGGCTCGTTAAATGGCAGCCCCACTTCCACAGTTTAGACAAGTTCAAAAAGGGAGGAAAAGTCTCCAGAACCTCTGCACCCTCGGTAACCGTTAGAGGCAACGTACCGGGTTTTCAAACCCACGGATTTTACAAACATGTACTCACATGCTCGATAGGTATTTAACGGGGTCGGGCTTCGAACCCGGAACACTCCAGTTCCGAATCTAATGCCCTATCTACAAGTAGGCCCCTCTTTCGCAGTGGGCATTCTGGGCACGTGCCCGCAATTGATAGGCGCCCCCCAAGTTCTAGACATAGAGTAATTATCTCAACATCAAATGGAAGTGGATTACTGGAGGTATGTACTTAAACAGATTGTAAAGATCTCCCAAAGCTGGGAATTATTTGGTATGCGTGGAATTTTCGCTCGAATATTATTCATTTCTTGCAGATCACATTAAAAATATTTGGAAATCCTGAAAAGTTCACTTCTTATATATTAGAGAATATCTGTAATGAGTTTACTCAAGCAATGGGAAAACAGCTATTAAATTTTTTTTTTAATTAAGTTAAATTAGCAAAAAATATTTTTCAATTAGCGTTGCTAGTGCGCCCAATCTGTTTCACGTTGACTGGCTAAGTTTTATAATGCGATACGAGTGGACTCTTGCTACGCGATTTGAAATATAAATAAATCTCGAAACTCGTTTGTTTACTTTTTTTCATATATTCTGGCAAAATAGTTGCTTCATCAAAGTCTTATTAGAGCCCCATCACGTTAATGTGCCCAGTGCCCCTAATAGGTTAAAGACGGCCCTTCCACAAGAGCAGCAATGGCTCATATACCATAGTCTTGCCTATTTAAAAATGCGCCACTGAGAACAAGCAGACACCAGCGTAGAATGATTTCGATATAATATAGACAAATGAGGAAAGAACTAAATAATCCGAGTAGAAAATGCAGCATTTACTGACTTAAAACTTTAAAAGCAATAGCTAAATCTAAATTTAGAGATAAATCAATCCAAGTGAAACACCAGCTTTGTGAAATAAATACAAGTCGATCAATAACAAAAACTATAACCAGGATGAGAACCGGCCATCACAGGGGTATGAAGATTGATGGAGAGGGTAGAAGGGTGTATAGAAACTGTTGTAATTGCCCAGATATACAGCTTACATCACCTTGTCATATCTTTGAGTGTCCAGCAATAAGTGCGAACCTGAGAGAACTTGGTGTATTGCCGTCACTTATAGACCTTTATGATGATAACATCCAACAAATTGCAAAGCAGTTATAAGGATCGATGGAGTTATTTAGTTCGGCTCAGTCATAGACACGACAAAAAAAAAAAAAAAAAAAAAAAAAAAAAAAACTTTTAAAAGATTTTTAATTTGATCTCAAAGTTGATTTCAGTCACAAGTTTTGGGAGTTCTTATCAGCCGCGGAAAAAAGAATTATCTGATGAGGATCCTGACAGTTTTATTTCTTCGGGGAGTTCACTCAAAAGGAAAAGCGTTTTTGGCGGTGAGCTGAATTGGATTACCTTCATATATTGTGAGTAAAATCCAGGCACGGATGCAAGGGAAAGGCGATGGGGCGATCGCCCCTCCCTTGGGGGACTTTTTACCATTAATTTTTCGATATCGAAGCTCTAAAAATAAAAATTTTTCGAGTTTTAATGAAGATAGGGAATAAAGGTTTGGGGCTCTCTCCCGGAAATGTTTCGGAATTGAAGTCCGAATTCTTTCTTATCAATCTTTGTATGATCAGTAGCATAGTAAAAATAGTAAGTAAGAAAAATTAATAGCCCCTCCCTTGAAAAATTTCTGGATCCGCCCTTGCAAAAATCCAACTCGACATTCGCGTTAATATTTGTCTTTTCCAGTTGACTCCTGAAAAAGAAATATACACTTATAAGGTCAAGCCTCATCTTACGGGTGCGATACTATCTTTTACTAGAATTGATGGTTAACAAACAGGGATTTTGTTTTTTTTTTTTTTTTTCACCAGCGTTTGCTACCTTATGATGTATCACTTGAATTGGCAAATTTGTTCGTGCAAAAAATGCTTTCTCTTCCTGTTTTATATCTTTAACATTTGATTGTGCTTTAGATAATACTGCCGTACGCAGGAAATTGCACATAAAGAAAGATTCCCCTTTCTTCTTTCAGAGAGCAACATTTTTCCCCCCATATGAATTTTTAGTATGAATTTTAAATGTGTTTGTTTCCTATTTATTCGACTTTCTAATCGTATACATAAGTGACCTATTCAAACGACAATTATTCAATAATTAAATCTACATTTTCTACCCAATTGAAATAAATAGAAAGAAAATTCAAACAATGACCACATAAAAGTAAAAACATAAATACGACGTTGAAAAGCACAAATGCGCAGAAATACTGTGTGTCTGCAGTATCCCTGCGCATTTGTACTATTCAACGTTGTATTTATAAAGCAGTAAGTAACCGCCCTATGCCAGGGCCAAGGCAGAAACATGCAATACACCACCACCTCGTTTATGTCATTGAGGCAGGGGGGGGGGTGCCCTGCCCACAGGGGGGGAGGGGATTATGGCGCAAGTTGCGCCATCAAAATTTTTGGGGGTAATTTTTTTTCACTAATTTATTTATTTGTTTAAATTATTTATTAATTTATTTTTTTAATTAAATTATTTACTGATTTTTTAATGTAAATTATTCATTTATTTATTTTTTTTATTTTAATTATTTCTTTATTATTATTTTTTTTAATTTATTTATTTATTTTGTGTGTGTGCTTGGAATGTCTGGAAGGGAAAAAAAACGATTCTATTCTGCGCATAATTAGAACTTCAAAAAAATTATTAATAAAAATAAAAAATAATAGCTATAATTTAAAAAAAAAATTAAAATATTTTTAAAAAATAATCAAATAACATTTAAAAAAATAAATAAATTCTATAAAAAAATAAATAAATAATCTTTAAAAAATAAATAAATAAAATTCAAAAAAATAAATAAAATAAAAAAAAATAAATAAAATAAAAAAATGGGATGATAATAAAAAGCATAATAGGGTTGTGAAAATATGGGGGGGGGATTGCGCCATTGAGCTTGGGGGGGGGGGATAGGAACTCCTGTATTGAGGATGGAATAAACGAGCGAGTGGTGTATTTATTGCATGTTGTATTTATGCGTTTACTTTTATGCACAAAAATACTTATCTATTTTAATGGCCACATACTTGAACTCAAGATTTTAAGAAATAATAATAAAAAGTCACATATTACGAACTCAAAAGTATTACTAAGGACAAAGTCTGACGAATTTTTGGGAAAATCAATTTTGCTTTGTTTCTTCAGCTGAAAATAGTTGGTGATGGTTACTGAGAAATACAGACGGTAAGTGAGACTTCATCGAAAAGAACTCCCTTCTACTGAAGCACAAAAGCAACATGGCGGCGGGGAATGTTAGCACAGGTGGCCATATTTGACAACATTTTGTACGGCATGATCAAAATTTTTACGTTTTTCGAATAAATATGTATTAATATGAGTCGAGTTGCATAATATGGCGGTCTTTGTTAAGGGTTTTTGTCATGTGCTATCAAGCATTATCTTTTTTTTTCTCCTTTTTTTATCAGACTTCAACAAAGGAGAGGTTATACGATTTGACTGAGATCTTTTTTTTAAATGAATATTCACCGAAAACTCGAAGACGCCTGGACCGATTTCCAAAATTATTTTTTTTTGAAAGGGTGCACCTTCCAGTTGGTCCCATGGTCTTATGCTCCAGGTTTGACAACTGGATCCTGCGCAAATTGAGGGAAATAGTAATCGTAATTAACGATTTTGAATGAAGGCTTCTCTCGAGCAGACAATGAAATTCACTTCTATGGTGTGTTTATTTTTTTTTAATGTCTTTTTGATGAAATACATGTGCGTCACGTGCGGGACAAAATGGCAGCGTTTTCGTAGAATGGCCCACATATTGAAGTTAAAAGTCAAAGCTTTAAATTCCGGGAATAAAGTGCAAATATATGAGTAAAATTGTCAAACTTGTCAAGATGAATTCAGCACAAATGACTTCTTTCGATGAATGCATTACTGCGAACATCAACGAATTAGCGAAAAAGAACCGCCCAACAAGAACTTTTTTCTTTCAAATTTTGATAGTGTTATCGACGATTTTATTCAAAACTATCCATGATATCAGGCTTTCAATCTTTCAATAACACAGGCCAACGATGAAAAAACTTTTTTAATGAAAATACCTTATTCTTATGTTGTTTAGGTTGCTGAATCCAAATATGATGCTTAAAAAGTTGTATCACCCACCATTTATTCACATTTTATAGTTACATTCATGAAATAAAGAAACATTTTTAGAATTTAACAGCTTTTTCATAGTTAAGATAACATGAAAAAATAGGTCTAGTGAACAAAGATGATGTTGGCAGCACTGCTGAAACACATGCTACAACATGATGGGGGATTACTGTTGGTCACTTCACCGGGAAGTTCAGCAAGCTATTCATCGCAGGAAAAGCTACACAAGAAGCTTCAAGGAAAAAAGGGAAAGAAAATATAAAACAATTCCAGTTGACAAGTGAACCTTGTATCATCACATAAAATTACTATTCCAAGTATTTTACTGTAAATACAAACCATTTTTACGATTCTACAGTGTTTCATTGATTTCCCTATATACTGTAAATGGGTATTAGACTATATAATAAAATACATTTTGCTTGGAAACTAAGGGTGATACATAAAAACTACAAGCAGATTTGGATTCAGCACATAAAAATCTATCAAGATCAGCTATTAAAATTAAAAAAGTTTTCAAAAAGGTTTTTTTTGTTGGCCTGTGTAATTTGACACCATTTCTAACGAAGGAAGCTCGAATGAATGAAAGTTTCAGCATTTAAGGGGGGGGGGGGGATTTCCAAAACAGATTATCTAACAGCGTCCATAAGTGTATCTTTTAAAGCACGTGCAATTGCACGCATTAGTTTCACGTATCGAAAGCGAACATCTCACCGAACAAAGTTCGGAAGATAAAATGTTTTTCTTTTCCTTCATACTCTTCAGTTGCGGAAAAAAAAAAAAAAAAAGCATATCTCTGATCACACATAATAAGTTTCCTAAAAAAAAGCGCGTTATCGAATCAAATAAATTAATGCAGCTGAAATAGTTGAGAAACTTACTAACAACAAGAAGTTGGGGGTGAGAATATAGAGGGTAAAGCTGTTCTGAAATTCTTCGTTCAGTTAACTTTAAAAGCACTTTCGCAAATTTGGCCTTTTTTTAGAATTTTATTTTTTAAATCAAACTATTATATAAGTTTTACTTTGAAAATATAACTTTTTCATGCTGTTATCTATTTCACAGAATTTTCTGACTTAACACGGATTTAGCAACATGTTTTTGAAGTCACTGCATTTAGGTCTGAAGTTTCTGGATTGTGCTTTTTAAATTAATTTAGAAGCACACGGAATGAGTAGAAGTTGCAATATTTGACAGTTAAGTATGTTCGCAATAGATCAATGTAATTAAGCGCCAAGGGTACCAAAAGCAGGCCAAATTTAGAAATTTTGGGAAAATAGGTCTTGAATTGACAGTTGAAGAAAATGCTATTATAGAGTTACAATCGCACGTCTTTTTACCATTGCATGTGCTTAGTCATGCAGTAGCAGGAAGTGTAAACATGTTGTATTTAGTCTTCATTTCACCCCATGCCATAAACATATATGAGAGCTATTTCTACACGTGTAGCAGCATAATCAACGTAAATAAAAGTTAATTTTCCTTGTGAATTTTTTCCCCCGATTATATTACTGAATTCATTTAGGTCCTTTCACTGTCCTTGGAAATTAGCGCCAAGTGCACAGGAAATTTGTGCATTAAAAATGTAATAAACTAAACTCAGGGGAGAAATAGACCAAGGGGGCCATGGCAGCCTTCTCCCACTTCAGTTCCTGTGATTTTTATGGTCTGGGTTACAGGGCTAACCTTCCGGTTAGGTGGTCGGCCGAACGTGAAGCCCCAATGGCTTAGCTCCTATGCACGTTTAGTATGTACTCATTTTAGCGACCCACTGGGGAAAAAACCAAGTCGAGCGTGAATAACCGGGAATCGAACCTGAGTCTGCGATGTGGAAGCGCTAACACAAAGCCACTGGCTTCTCAAAAATACAGTTAACTCCATATTATTCGTGAGTCTTTCACAGTTTTTTCATTTTTTACGGTGATTTCTAGTGCGTTATTGCTCATTTTTAGCAGTTAAAGATATTTTTTACATTGAACGTTGTCGCTTTTTGCAACAATTTAAATGTATGCGTACGTGTCATTGATATTTTTAAGCTATTGTTTCTACTAATTTCGCTTTTTTCCTGTTTATTTATTTATTTATTTATGCAGAAGCCATCAGCTTCAACATACATAACATAAGGACTGCGTTCTAAGCGCCTTGCCTCCTGACAAGCACAGGACAAATTTATGGCACAAAGAGGTTGAAATAACAACCATGGGCAAGGCGGGACTCGAACCCGCGACCACTTGCTCACGGGGCGAACACCATACCTCTAGGCCACCGTGGCACCCCTTTTTCCTGTTGTTCGGATTATCCGCGGTATTCGCTTATCCGCGGTTACCGTACCATACCATCGCATTCCGCTTATAATCGGGAGTTTACTGTATAATAAAATTCTATTTTCAAAGAGTTCATTTTTGCTCTTTTCTGCGATGAGCACAAAGTGTTGGGAAAATATCAAAACTTTTTTTTCCAATTCATATGCAATAGAATTAAGCTTTTAATTACCCTTTTTTTGGGGGGGGGGGAATCACCTTAAGGCTACAGTGGACACAAAAAATAATTTTTTTCAATTTTTTATCTATATGTCTAAAACTTCGTGTGCTTGTGTTTTTGTACATTTACTATATCTAAAAGCATTAAAAAAATTGATGCAAAACCAATGAATACTCTTTTTGAAATTTAAAATAAAAAAGAATTTTGATAAAATTTCAAAACGCTCCACGCGTCTTCAGTGAAAAATTCATAAAAATTTTCATTTTCAGCCATCTTTTATAAACTATCTCATAAAACATTGCATTTAATGCATAGATTTATGCAATCATGCCTAATGATTGGAAATTAAGTGGAAATTCAAAGTTTGAAAAAAAAATTGTAACGCATGGAGCATTTTGAAAATTTGTTAATTTTTTTTTTAATTTTAAATTTTAAAAAAAGTATTCATTGGTTTTGCACCAATTTGTTTTTTTATGCCTTTAGATGTAGTAAATATACAATAATACAAGCACAAAGTTTTAGACACTTCGATAAAAAATTGAAAAAATCATTTTTGTGTCCACTGTAGCCTTAAGTACACGAAAAACTTTAGCAGAACTTGCTAATTGTATCGCGGCAGACGCCCTTGAAAACAGAGCAATTATGTCAGCAATTCATGTAGGTCAAGTGCGCTTAAAGAATTCTGGCGCTATCGGAGTCAGCTGACGTTGACATTACGTAAACGAATGGAACAAAAATGACGAAAATAAAATTTTATGACCTTCGATCCTTACACAAATAGATGATAGTCGCATTCGAACAAAGTTTCCAAATTTTTTGAATCGTGGAACGGTCCTGCTTCCTGGGGCGGGATGTATAAAGAAACGCAGAATTACTATATGACGAGGGAATGATTTCTTGATGAATTTCAAGAGAAGACAGTTTACGGACGGCAGTGGTTTATGGCACATGGATCGCTTTCCCAAAATTTATTGCTGGAGTTGAGTGGTTTAGTATATCAATTCAGGGGTGCCCACAGGGGGGGGGGATTATGGAGCCATCAAAATTTTTGGGGGGATTTTTTAAAACTAATTCAATTATTTATTTAAATTATTTATTAATTTATTTTTGAATTATAATTATTTCTTTATTATTATTTATTTATTTATTAATTTTTTTATTTATTTTGTGTGCGCGTGTGCAAGCTTAAAATGCCTGGAAGGGAAAAAAAAGCGAATCTATTCTGCGCATAGTTCGAACTTTAAAAAAATTAATAAGTTTTTTAAAAAATAATAGTTACAGTTTAAAAAAATAAATGAATAATATTTTTAAAATAAATAAATAGTATTATGGAGTTTGGAAGTATAATAACTAGCCATCACACATAGTTAAATGTATAGACTCTTTATTCAGAAGGAACATCTGCACTCTTTGAGCATTCCAAGCGCACTCCTTCTACCAGTTGGGATTATGCGTTAACCTTGCTGGGGAGTTCGCGATTGCGCAACTGGGATCTCCATGGTTGCACAATTGGGGTTTCGCAATTGCTTATTGCTCTGATCCTGGGGTTTCCCACAGTATTTAAAAAAATAAATAAAATAAAAAAGAGGGGTGAAAATAAAAAGCACAAGATGGTTGTGAAATATTTGGGGGGGGGGGGATTTGAGCCATTGAGCTTGGGGGGGATGGGCACCCCTGTATCAATTTACTACCCTCGGTTACTTGTAAATAGGCGTATCAAGTTTAGAAATT
Organism: Uloborus plumipes; assembly: GCA_038373865.1. Classification (NCBI taxonomy): domain Eukaryota; kingdom Metazoa; phylum Arthropoda; class Arachnida; order Araneae; family Uloboridae; genus Uloborus; species Uloborus plumipes. The sequence goes on along the minus strand of JAXGGA010021157.1, from coordinate 589 downwards.
TTGCCTCGTCTCCATGGAAACCGTACGAAAGACAACAGTTCCACTCTTTTTTTATGCACTGCTGTTGAGGCATTTCATTTATTTTATGTTTATCGAATTAGGCTTACGCTTTTATTTATATCCTCATATCTCAGTTATTTCTAATCGTTTTCTAACAAATCTAGTGCTAAATAGTTTGTTTTAGCAAGACCTGCCATCATGAGTATCGTTATATAAATACTTCAAAAAGTATTTTATTAACGTTGATTGAATAATAGTTTACGCACAAAGCAATTTTAATCGTTTGCATTTAACCATTGTAGTAAAAACTAAGTGGGGAAAAGTCTATAGCGCCGTGACGATGACAACCGTAAGGGTAAAGTTCGGAGAATGGGAAGTTAATATTTCTTTCATGCGTCTAATCTCTTTACAGACAGAGGGTCCTGCGCGAAGCTTTCGCGCTTGACAGCAGTTGTTCGAAAATTCGATTTTTTTTAAACGGTTATTTTTCGAAAATCAGGCATACACAAAGTAAATTTAAAAATCGCTGATTTATGCGAAAAGAAATCATGCCTTACTTTTATAGGATGGAAACAACCAAATGAAAACA
>JAXGGA010021156.1:0-17070 GCA_038373865.1 Uloborus plumipes | reverse complement strand
ACGCGGGCACTGTGTGACGAGGGCTTAGATTCTGTTTATAGTTTATATTATTTTACTTTTTACTTCACATAAATCACAGATGAATCCCAGTTTCAAGTGTTAATTCAGTTAGATTCCACATTCATAAACAAGTTTCTAACCAAGCCGCATGGCCTTGTAAAATGCTAGTTTTGGTGAAAATTACGTAAGTTTAGAATAAATGTGGGAGATTTAAATGTTGTTTAATATACTTTTTTTCAAACCCAATTTTGTCCTCCGACTTTGCGGTGTACATTTTTCAACTTGAATTATTTTTAACATTTATTCTTAATATTTAAAAAAAAATAGAAAAAAAATCATATTTTTGAAGAAATTCACAAACTTCAGGCCTCGTGCGGAACACCTAAACAATTTCTGATTAGACTGAAATTTTTTGTGGAATATGTGGGTAGGTAGGGGCAACTTTTTATCAACTTAATAAATTGAATTTCGAAAAAAAGTTTTTTTCGATACACCCTAGTGTCTAGGCCGTAGACCGCTTGGATGCAGGTGGTCCCCTGGACTCCTTCTGACCAATATACAGCCACCACTGGCACTAAGGCAGAATCTGTTTTCATCAAAAATTACAACAGATCTCCACTCTGACCTCCAGTGAGCTCTGTCGTGGCACCACTGCCGTCGGAAAAGCTAATGGTTTGCAGTCAATGGAATACCGACTGCAGGCTGCCTGGCTCGGAGCTGTCCTTGAAGTAAACAGTTTCTTACCGTTCCTTGGGTCACGACGGTACCAACTGCAGCTCGAATGTCAGCCGCAGATGCAGTACGATGCGCCACAGCCGTACGCAAGATTCGGCGATCTTCCTTCTCAGTCGTGCCACGTGGCAGCTCGGAACTCAATCTTCTTGAGGTAGTACCATCCCTTGCCCATAGCTTCCAATAATCATGCATGGTGGAAACATTCCCACCCATGTCGTTCTGCAATATCACGAAACGAAAATCCACCTTCTCGTAGTCAAATTGTACGACCTCGTTTAAACTCTGTGAGCTGTTGATAATGGGTTCTTCGTCTTCTTAAAGGCATTCCTAGCTAACATGAACGCAATTCAGCAAATTTCACGGCAAAATAATACACACGAGCTTCACAACATGCTTTTAAAACAAGCCTTATTTGCATGTTCTGAGTGACGCCAGCTGCGCCACACTTATGCGCGGAACGCGAAATTTCAATCGATGTCATCTTTCAGTTGTATAAACACGCCTATCAAATTTCGTTTATCTAACACAAGTCTTTCTTGGTGTTGGGATTTTTTTTTCCGCCAGTGTAATAACCGGTCCTTCTTAATAAGTTTTGAGTGAACAGTTCGATTCGAATAAACTTCTTTTTGCTCAAAAGATCTCGGAAACGACATACATCTGCAGTCCTATAAAATTGGGACGTGGCAGCCCGATCGGTAAGGTGTTGAACTCGTGACCGGAGGGACCTGGGTTCGATCCCAGCCGATCAAAGATCCACCGTCCTGATTAATGATGGCTGGGGGACGTTAAAAATGTCGTGGTCACAAATTCCTCCAAGTTAAACGATACCTCTGGGGGTGCTGGGCCAAGGGTTTGCTCGGCCCTTGGTCAGGTTCAAATGAACAGAGCGCTCTTCAGGGCCCTATCCCGGTTAAACCACTAGTTGTGGTAGGTACGGGGGACCCTGGAGTGTGTGAAGTCCTATAAAATTAAAAGAATATTGATCAGATGCTAGAGTGTCGATATTAACATTCGAGAAAATAGGCTCGATTAGTTTTGGACGGAATTTCTTCTCCTTTACCTTATTATCTTTCCCCTTGCTTTTTTTTTTCTCTACTCATCTTCAATCTTTTTTTTTTTTCACCTACTGTTTACTTAGATAAAAACTTAAAACAATGAAGTTAACATTTCAAATTAAATGTAAAATTCTTGTTTTAAATTTAAAATGCAATCATTTTCTTTTAGTTAAATTAATTACCTACTTATTCATTTTTTCAAAAATCATATCAAAAAAAATAATTTAATAAATTCCTTGTTCTGATGCATTAGCAATATTTTACTTCCACCTCATTCTTTTTTTTTTTTGACGTTGGGAATCAACTGACCATTAGATAATGGGATATTTTTGCATTTTGGAAAATATAGAAACAAATCTGATAATGTTAAGTCTATGATACAAAACGTGAACTTTCATTGCTTCGAAAAATATTATACGAAGTATAATAAATTCAGATATTCACTTACTTCATATAAAAGAAATAGTCTTTCTGATATAAAATAGGATTTTCATCACTTCAAAATTGAGTCAAAAAGTTACGAAATTTTTCAAAAAATTTCAACTTCTAAAATGGCTGACAGACAGTAAATTCATCTTCAACTGCTTTTTATGGGAGTTAATTTAAAAATTGATAATTTCTTCACTAGCTAAGAGCAAAAATTTCACAACAACTAGGGAGGGAGAAGTTAGGTTAAGCTTGTTTGTATATAGTTTCACCTCAAACATAGAGAAATTAGGTTCACTCAGCTATGAACAAACTTCTTTGTTCTTTTTCAAACAGCGCGACCACTATTTTCTCTACATTACCAATGCATATGCCAGTTACGGATACAATAGAGAGAAGATGCGGCGGGGGGGGGGGGGGGGGATCGCCCCTCGCTTGAGGAACTTGGCAGCAGCATTGTTCCGAATTTAAGTCTTAAAAATGGAAGTACAGTCTATCTTGGATGACGTTTGGGAAAAGAGGATGAGGTTTAGAAACTTTCCTCAGGTAAGTTTTCGGAACTGAAGTTCTAGAAAAGGAAAATTTGGATTAGTTTTTATGGTGTTAGGGGATGTTCAGGATTTTCGCCAGGAATCATTAAGCAGTTGAGACTCTAAAAACAAAATTTTGGATCACCGTTTGGTAGCAGAAAAGGAAAGGAATACGTTCGAAGCCCTCCTGCCTTCCTACTCCTCGTCTTAATCTCTATATTTTATAAATAAAATAATGTCCACGCCCCCCCCCCAATCATGCGTGAATGAGATACGCGGTAAGAGGCAAGTAAAAAATTTATCGCCCCCCCCCTTAAAAAAAATTTTGGACCCACCTTTGACATGTGCACGCATAATGTATTATTTTTAAAAATCTAAAAATATTGATCTAAAAATATTGCGCAAATTGATTCCGAAATGATTTCTACACAACAAATAGCAAGGAACGTTTCTTACTATTTTCCAGGCAATATTGGAAAATCCGGATTAATATTGGATATCAGTATCAAGAAACCTTGAAACGAAAAATTACAGCAGCAAACCTAACCAATTTTTTAAAAAAGTTTTTTTTTTTTTTTAAGTTCAAAGAAAAGCAAGTTCTAAAACTTTTAGCATCATTTCTAACATTTGAAATATTACATGGGGATCGATTTCTGCATAAAATTCTTACCTTATTCTACAACTTTTGAGATAAGCCAATAACTTTCAAAATCCTTTAGCATGAGATTCTTTTTTGTTCAACCTAAAGGATGCTAACAACTCAACTCTACTAAATCAGTTCTCTACGTCCCTTTTCTATCCCATTTTGCGTTCGTTTAAGATCATTTTCAATCGATATTACATTTCAAAAAGGTTGATTATATGTGGAAGATATTTGAAGGCTTTTAAGAAAAGTTTCGAAAAAAATACCAGGATTTATGCTAAAATTTAAATCTTCAAGATTTTTTTTTTCTTTTTTTTTTGTAGAGGTTTTTAAACTAATAACTATATTTGGACATATTTTCCTATGCATTTCTTATTTTTTTAATGTAAAAGAATTTAAATAACACTACACAGCAAAATGAATTTAAACCGAAATTGATTTGAAGCCATTTTTTTTTTCCATATTACAACGAAAAAGTTTTGTATCAATAGTTTTTTTTTTTATTGATAACAAATTGCGTTATTTTTATCAAAAAATAAATCATGTCTTTGTAATATCTTCCCCTCCCCCGAAATCGGGTTCAATCTGTTTTACACACACTAAAAAGGACTGCTCGGAAAAGTTAAAACCCATATAACTAAAGAAAATATATTTTATATCTTTCTTTAATATCACAGCGGCGCGTCTTGAAACACATTCAACATACAAAACGTAAAGAGATCATCAGTTGGCCAGTTAAATAAACGGGAAACCACTCCGAAAAAAGAGCAAATCTGTTAATGCACTGGTTAGCATTGGGAACTATTGCACAATAGCCTAGATGTAGTTCAGACACACAATAGCAAGCAAGAGTTACAAATATATAGGAATACTAGCTACATTGCCCGTATCGCACGGTCTACACTGTTAAAACTATTGGTTGCGATTGGCACCTTTCAGGGTGAAACGCTTGTAGCACTTGCGGCACCCAGGAGGGAGCCAAGATTTCACCGTAGCTTAGGTGAAAAATTGGCTTCCTCAATACAACGTGCACGGCGGGGTAAAAGATGGAACCGTAGGAGAAAATAATAGCACCCTCACTGTTCTCTTTTGCTGACCCTCCTCCTCCCTCTTCTAAGATGTATGTGTTGTTGTTTGTAATTGTGTTTAGCTTTATTGGTTTTATTCTCGAAGTCTTTGCACATTTTTCACATTGAATATTGGTTTTAAAACGATTGAAATTTATAATTTAAAGCACTTTCTCGCAGTTCAGACTTTCCAACATAGTTTAAAAGAATTCATGACTTCAGTTTATCTGACCGTGCTCCAACTCTCGTATATATATCCATTAGATCACTCAGCAGTTTTTTAGCGTCACAAAATGAGTCATAACATTCGAGCGTTTATAATAAATAAAAGTGAGAGAGAGATTTCTTTTTTCAATGTTCTGTCTACGCAGTTATCGTAACGAAACAGCTATATTATTTCGGTCACTTAAATGCTTCTCATCGTTATAAATCAATATTTTTTTGCGAGAAATCCGGTAGATTCCTAACAATATAAGCAAATAGCACTTATTATATTCAGAAAATGGAACAGTGAAGTTTAAAATATAATAATTTCTAAAACTTTCTAATTGCTAGTTGAATCTTTTTTTTTTCTTTTCTTTTCTTTTATAGCTAGTTTAAGCAATTTGATCAGTAAATACTGTTTATTTAGTACTCAAGAAAATACCGGTACATAATTTTAGGTAACGTTTATGCATGACAGAAAATACAAAACATTACAATGTTATAGTAATAAGCTGAAGTATACGCAGTAGTCAACGGAAACAATTTTAAACGAGTTGAAAAGTTCTAATAGTAAACTATAATAAAATGCCTGTAGTACTTACACGAGGATTTGAAGATAATGTGAGAAGTCAAAAGAGTAAATCCAGTTGTATTTATCCAATGTGAAAGATGAAGCGATTCTTTTCGATGCAACATACTGTCCGCCATTAAAAATGGATGGAAATAAGTCAGCGCGCATGCGCTATTATCTACGTCCTGCTATTGGTGGGTTTAATGGTAGCCTCGGTCTTCGGAAGCACCGTTCACCCAGGGAGGTGCCAAAGTTCATCTAATCCCAACTTTGACTCCCTGATGGCACCCTTCGGCATCGTATTTTCACCCTATGTTGACTAAAGTCACCCGTTTGGCACCCCTGGTTTTTACTGTGTACCTCAAAAATAAAAGTTACACCGAAATGGAGGCAGAACACATCTTGCAGATTATCTATAAAATGTTTTCTGCCTCCAGCTCGGTTACTGCCCAGTCTGAGGAATTCTAATAAAGACAAAACTGTAGTCTCATGATGGAGTGACCAAGCTAGCGGTATATCTCAAAAATTTAGCGATTTTGAATTATGCCTGTTTTTAAACTGCAACGAATGAGTAGCATATTTGTGCATGACCTGCATTTCTAGTTGAATATTTTGGCCGTTAAAGAGAAAAAGTGTCGTTTCTGCATTTTCAAATATTTCAGGAGTATGCTTTTCATGAGTGCCATATCTTAATTGTGCTTTTTATGAGTGCCAAATCTTAATTGTGCTTCAACCGTGGCAGAAAGCGGTTAATTAGACTTAGTTACAGAGCATTTTTAATTCTTATTTTTTAATCAAAAACGCGCTACTTGCTATTATGTCTGTATTGAAAAGAGGATAATTAGGGACAATAACAATATGTTTTGAGATATTTCAAATGCTATCTTTGAAATCTAATACAAGAACGTCATAAATCAAACGCAACTTTTAGAACTTTCCCTGAACACTTCTTCAAACAGAGAAAAAACATCAGATTAAAAAACAAGAAGTTCTGTCAAGAACTAAACGAGCCTACTTTCCCGTACATCGACATCGGCATTCTAGCATCTGATCATTATTCTCTTGATTATCTAAGACTAAAAATTATGTCAAACATACCTTTAAAAGCAAAATATACCTCTCTCATCAGATGAAATAGACACATAAAAAGTAAATAAATGAATAAATAAAGTTTTGTCGCACCTTTTAAAGAATGTAACTGTTACAGTTCTTCCGTAGAAAAATTCCTCAATTGTTTTCAAAAAAAAATTAAAAGTACAAAGTACATCAAAACACATTTTATCAAAGAAAGAAAAAAAAAAGAAAAAAAAAGAAAAAAAAACTCGTCCGTTGATAAAATGTCTCGAATTTCACTTTTAATCCGTTGCCAGTTGTTAAATATAAATTAAGAATAAAATGCCCTAGTGAATGAAACATTTTTGTTACAAAAAAAAATCGTCTGCCAAAAATAATAATAATAATAATAAATTCAATAAAACAAATGAATAAATAAACAAAAAATCGTCTGCACAGTCAGTCATTTTTTTCGGACTGTTTACTCAAAAGTTATTAGGGGTGACAGCTTGCTTGAGCGGTTCAATGTTGAATGAAAAATTGTTCAAATCGGAAATGTAAATACGGGAATGAAGTATCCTTGAAAAGTTCTTTCCAACAAAAAAAAGTTTGTTCAAATCGGACTGTTCATTAAAAAGTTAGTATCGCGGGACCGGTTATTTGAACGGCTCAAAGTTGAACCAAAAATTGTTCAAATCAAAAAATCAAATATGGGAATGAGCTGTACTCGCCGAGATCTTTCCAACAAAAAAAAGTTTGTCCAAATCGGAATGTTCATTCAAAAGTTATTAGGGGGGGACAGACAGACAGACCGACCGACAGACACACAAATTCCCCATCTCAATACCCTACTTTCAAATTTTTAATTTTTCGATATTCATTTTACCTCCTTATTTTTTTAACTTGGCGATATTTTTTGGACTTGGCGATATTTTTTTTTAACTTGGCGATATTTTTTGGACTTGGCGATATTTTTTCGATGCATTAAGCTACTTTTAATACTTTTTTCGTCTTTCTTTTATTTTTAACGGGAAAGTAGGCTAAAAAGAGAGATCTTATTCATCACAAAATGTTCAATCGTTGGTTTCACATAGTTTTACAACATGACTTCTTCCTTTTAAACTTTAAAATCAGATGTTTTGGGGTGTGACGTTGTTGAAAGAAGTGGCAGAATAACCAGCACAGGGGATCATATATTCCACCCGGTCCTTTGGTGTCGTAATAAGAGCACCGGAGTCCTAATAATACCAATCATGACCTTATTAAGTATACTCTACTTTTCTAGGGTTATCAACTCACTGGAAAACATAACGGTACACAGGGACATTTTTCTTTTTGAATTCGTCAACTACATACACTGGACGTCCCAGAGCAATTAATTTCTTTTACACTAGTAAACTAAAGTGAACAACAAAGCAAAAACATTACTATTTAAAAAAACAGGAGATTTTAAAACGACAATTTTGTAATATGTGTTGCTACACTTTTGCCTTTTGATTAAAAAAAAATCCTCGTTGATAGCGATTTATCTTCAGCTAGGCTTTCTACTGATAGTAAAATTGGTACCTAAATTTTGCCATCCACGTAGAAAAACGGGGGTTGGCTTTATTGGTCTGCATGACTTTATTTGGTGCACCCACCTTACAACCGATAAATAAACGGTAAACGCAGCGTTAAGTAAGAATTTCAGAAGAGGTATGAAAATATACTCAACTATTCAGCTTTTAGAAGAAGAAAAGCAGACATCACCTTATGATAAATGTGGGCTCAAAACTTCACCTCCACCCCCCCCCCTCCCCCCAAAAAAATTATTACAATACACACAGAAAAATGCCACAGAAACAAAAAACAGAAAAATGTCTGACGTTCAAAAAAAAAAAATCAACAAATTTGTAAACTGGGAACACTTATCATTTCTTTAATTAGTCCGCGAAAAACCTATTGTGTGCATAAATAATTTAAATACATATTGGTGTTGATTTGTTTCCTGTTTTCTTAATATTGTGAATTATCCGTGAAATTTGGTAATTCGCAACAGCCGTTATAGTCAATTCCATGGATAATCAGTAGTTTAAGTGAATAATTTAACTAGAAGTACCTCAACTGTTAGTTAAGTTGTATTCCTCATGCGCTCAACACACATGACGTCACTGTAGTTCAAGATCCAGCATTATTCCAAAAATCTTTGATACACTGTATTCGTATATATGCATTAAAAGCTTATTTTATGGGTAAAAATAACACATGTACCTTGTACGGAAGCTATAGGAAGCCTACTATGAATTTCTTACTATTTTATTAATATTTCTAAAAACAAAAAAAAGCCAAAAAAACCCTAAAAATACTTTTTACTTTCACGCATGAAACAGAATATATTTCGGTACGTAAATGTCAAGGAAATCTAAATTCACTCGAACATTTTTTTTAACACGCCGAATATTCATCCCAATGACTTCGTTCTTTCGCTATTTCCAATACCTTAATATAGACGAACTGCTGTCAGCCGCCATTTATGTTTCATTTTGATTGTCAGTGTTTTGCATCTTTTATATTGTTTAATTTAATGTATACCTTGACTCCTATTTAAATTTCCTCAAGCTTATTTTAAGACGTGTACATGATATTTTAAAGATTAAAAAGGAAATAAAAATGTCGCAGAGGACAATTTCTTCAGAAAATGCAACTATACACTGATTTCATTCAAAGAATTCAATTTCATAATCGTCTTTTAGATTTGTCCGCTAAATTTTAAAATCAGCTATAGTATTCACTGTAAAAAATGCTGTAACATTTACGGCAACTTTTGCTGTATTTGTCCCATTACAGCATCTGCAACTTTATCTGAAACCATTTTGTACAGTGAAATTAGAACTTTTTTATCACGTAAGCCCTACAACCGATAGGAAGCGCTGTAACAAATTTTTGTCGTACAAACACGTTCGTAAGTGTAAAGATTGATACCACCACCACTGACCGCGAGGTCAAGTGGTATGGGCGATGACTTCGTGCACTTGAGGTAATGAGTTCGGCTCCCATCCTCGCTACGAACAAACTGTCCCTTCTTTGAGCTGTTCATTCTTTCAAGAAAATATGTATCGATGGAATTGATATTATCATATGTAAGAAATTTAAACCGCTAATACCCCCTTTACCACAACCGCAAGCTTTTTTAAAATATATTAATATTAGTTAAAGTTTTGCTTAACCGTTAAATTTTTATATCATTACAGATAGCCACTTTATTAAGGATTAGCTCCAGTTAGGTTTAATATCAGCCGTAAAACCTCAACATAAAATTGCTGCTTTAATTGTTATTCAGACAAAAGTTAAAAGTCGGAAAAAGTTTCCACACAAGCTAGGTTAACTGAAAACTCCCGAAGGTACTTCCCAGCAACGCCTGCTAGTTCCATGAATTCATTTTTAAACTCCAATCCTAAAGTTAACTTTAAAAAAATGATCACCATACTTTTATTTCAATGTAATATCACACGATATTAATCGAATGTAACTAGCAGCATCATCAAAATAATTTTATATACTTTTTTATAATTAACCACGAATAACTAAGATAGTTTTGCGTTTCCCTTGATTAACAAGCACTGTCTTAGAAAATCGCTTTCATTTGCATTCAAGTCACATTGCATCGAACTTAATACCACTAAAGTTTACTAGAAAAGACATTGTTCTTAAATCGAAGAACTAAGTAGTCATTTCACTTCACTCTCGCTTGGTGTCTACGTCATGTATTGAGGTTACACACATCTTCAATCTGTTGCAATTAGATTTATTTTTTTTTTCAAAAGTTAGGATAGTCGAAGACACATCTTGAAAAGAATTACATTTTAGTCATTGGAAAAGGGCCGGGTGAACAAAAATGGTGACGGAATGGCTCTTCCGATATAGCTATTCCCTTTCTTGTTAACCAGGTTACAGGTTTTCTCTTCAGTTTAATATCATTATTTCTTCTAGATATTGGGAAAGTTGTTGCAGTGGAGAACCCAAAGAAATTCACTTTCTACTGCATCAATCGAAGATCGATGCAGCACTTTCTTTTCAGAAAATTTAATCAATTTTTACTGATTTCAATCTTTTACTTTTCTCTTTTCAATTTGATACTTCCGTTTTCAATTCTGAGATTTTTCTGAATAAAATTGCATCATTGTTATTAATAACAGTGAAATTTGTTTATAGATATACAATTTTTATCAGTATAAAAGAAAGTATGGTCTTTTTTACTGCAAATATTACCTACTTAAAAAGACGTTTAACGCTTGTTTCTTATTTCAATTACAAAGTGTTTTTCATGTGTCTCTAGCAAAAGAAGACTTTGACAAATATCTCCTTTTGTAGACTAAAACACTCATTCTGAAGCGTGCATTTCAGAATAAAATGCACGCATTACTGTAAAATTATCAGTCGTCTGAATGGGTATTAACCCCCCTTACGTTCTAAAAGAGATTCAGAACTCTCTCGGTATAACAACTTGACATTAGTGTCAACTTTGTACGGTGCCCTCATGACGTTCAACTTTTGGAAGTGTTGGTAATTCATTCATACGCATTTTAACGAAGTAAAATGATTTTCCAAGTCTGCAAATGTTGCATCAAAAAGTACATGGTGATTAAACTGCCAAGAAAATACTGCCGTAAAATAGCATTGTTCGAGCATATTTCCCGCAAAATTGAACAGGTACTACCCAAATCCACAAAAATGTTTCTTTTTAAAATTAAATACAAAATAATTGGTACATGAACATGAAAAGTTACAGAACACTAATTAATATTTCAGTCAAATCCTTAATTTTTCGCAGAAGATCAAAATGAAAAAAATATCTTGTGCGATTGAAAAAGTAATTTCCATCGAATGATTTTGAAAAAAATAAAATCAAGAACGTAAAATAAAGCAGTTGGGGCTTTTTGTTTGCAGTGTAGTTGTTCTGACAATTTATTTTAAATTATATCCCAAACAAGGTTCATTAATTTTGGAGCTTTGGTTGAAATAAAAGAAAACGGGGAAAAAATAGTTCTTAAACAATGAAATAAATGTGACGCAAAAAAGTGCTTTAAAAATGAAAAATATAGATGGTTTCTAGTACTAGTGTATATTCAACAGAGATTCAACCAAAAAAATGTTCGGAGAAAAAATAAATTGCTCACGTAAAAATACCAAAGTGGTTAATTTGCTCTCATTGCCAAGAGCTGCAGAAACAGCTTTTATTTAAAATCCTTTTAAATTTTTAAACATAATTTACGGCATGAAATGTGTTTAACGAAAGAGATTTTTTGGAAACAAAAATATTTTTAAAAGAGTTACATTTCATCTAATTAAATAAAATGTCGATTGATGGTTCTTCACACCACGATTGTAGAATCAAGGGACGTGGGAGAGAACGTTCGATTAAGATTCTCACAAATAAAATCTTTAAAACTAATTCCCAACCCCTACTCCTTAAATATAAATAATGCCATTTCGTTTTAAATCAGGCAGACACTTTTGAAGTGTCAGGTGACATTCACGCCATTTATTTATTTATTTATTTATTTTATTTTTTAATCTTACTTCTTTTCACGTTAAATATTTTTTTTTCAATTCCAGTACTTGCAACAAATAAATATATATAATATTCCTAACACTCTCGCGAGTTAATTTTTTCTCTTATTTCAGGCTTTTAAAATGCAACACAAAATTGGCTACTTTCAGAAAATCTGTAAACTTAATTTGAAATGAACACAATTTCAAATACGAATTCTGGGAAAACATTCCGAAGGATTCCGTTTTTTCTAGGAATTTCAAAGCATTAGACACTATTTTTAAAATGTGATTAGATTTACTAATAAGAAAAAAGCTATTATATATGTGAAAAATTGCATTTTTTACCGATTTTATAATTTTTTTTAGAATGGGGAAAAATAAAAACTAAACAAATATTGCAATCTTATTTCTTTTCATGAAATTTTTGTACAGTATTTCTTTTCTTTTTTTAAGCCGCATACGGCTTCAAAAATTAAAAGTTAAAAAAATGAGTCTTAATTTTTTAAGTATTTCTAAATAAATAAATAAATAAAAAACATTTTATAAGTATCTGAGCTAGAGTTATTATGAAAAAAGACCTTAAAGTTCAACTAGTTAATATTCAGAAAACCGAGTGTTTTTGCTTTCGAAATTTTTAAGTAAGCTCAAAGTTGTGACAGGCTTATGAAATGATAGTTTTATTAATATGTTTTTATTAGTTTCACATGTGCGTTTGTATGTAACTCAGAATAAAATCTAAATTTCACGTCCTTTAAAAAGATAAAATATATTTAATACTATGTTTAATATTAAAGGCTAAACTATATTATATATTGATGTATTAAGTATTTTTATTAAGGCTAAACTATATTATATATTGATGTATTAAGATTAATTGTAAATCACCTAGTATTAGATTATATTTATTAGTTTCACATGTGGGTTTGTATGTAACTCAGAATAAAATATAAATTTCATGTCCTTTAAAAAGATAAAATATATTTAATACTATTATTAATACTAAAGGCTAGACTATATTATATATTGATGTATTAAGATTAATTGCAAATCAACTATATTATAATTGATGCTTGTATGTAACTCTGAATAAAAGAAAATCACATTTTCTGCAAATATAAAAGTAATATATTGAATACTATCATCAATACTAAAGGCTAAACTATATTACATGTTGATGTATTATAAGTGCATGTAAACTTTAGCGGATGTTCAACAGTTTTGGAAATTCAAAAAAAAATCAGTTAGGTTATAATGAAAAATAGTTTAACCTTTAGTATTAATGATAGTATTATTTTTCGTTTGAGTAATTCCAAAAGCGTATTTTTTATTTTTTTTTTTAAATATATTGAATTATTTTCTAAAATTCCGCCTTAGTCCCAAACTAAGCCCAACTTTAACTTATCCTCCCTGTTTAAGAAGTTATATAGTATTATGCTTTTTAACAAGTGACTAAACGATTTAAAAGGAAAAATGTTAAACAATTATTTTTTTATGCAGCTTGAAAGTTATTTCCAAGATAAGTGGTTAAAATGATATGCCAATCACTTTTACAACGAAACTTCAAAAAAGTCTCCGGTATGACTGCTTGTACTAACAAGTACATAATGATTTGCGATAAATAATGTTAGACACTAATAATAAAAAATAGGATTTACATACCCCTTTTTTTCTAAGGTTCAAAATATAAAAAGATCTCGAAATGGCAGTACTAAAAAAATGATCAATTCACTGTCTATAGAGACTGAATGACTTGATTTATTCGGAGAGCAACTGATTTCAAATCAGGCAGGCAGTTCTAAAGTGTTATATGACGATCACGAAAGTTTTTCTCAATTGATGACTTTAAATTTCTAACAAAGTATTAACTCTTAATTCAAAACTACACACTCTTAAAAACATATAAAATAACATTCACGGGTAAAACATCACATTTAAAAAGAATTCAAATCACTCGCGTTCGAACGCAGCAACAACCGTTTTCAAACAATCACAAACCGATAAATTTTTGTGTTGCCAACGAAACTTTCAGAAAACAATCAGTGCTTACGACAAAACTATAGCTCCTTTATGAGTCCGTAAGATAGCGCACAAATAGAACTCAATGTAACCAATAATGAGTCTAAAACAAAATAGAAATAAAATTTTAAATCCAAATTTTCATACGGGGAAAAAATGTGTACACCATTTAAATGAAACAGTCCATTGAAAAAGATATATTTGAAAAATCATTTTTTTAGTTTGTGTGCATTATGAGATCAAATCAATGGCAAAAATGAGAAAATTCGTTTAGCTCCAATAAGAAAACCCAAAACAAACGGAAAGCAATCTTCCTTAAATTGGAAGAACATACAGACAACTAGCATCGGGAAAATGTTTCCTTTATATTCTACTTCCTCTCCCACAAATAGGAGTAACCCACTAAAAGCAACTAAATAAATCCCATTCAGGAGAATCTGAAAGAAGTCTATTATAGGTACGCATTGTTATGGTTTTGTTTGCTCCCATGGAATGACTTTTTACTTCCTAAATTGGATATATTGATTCCGATACAAAAACAAAACCGTGCGTGACTTGACGAATGAAACGTTTTCAAAATATCGAAAGAAATGGATATTTTGAAGAAAAGATGTCACATATCAAGGTAGATTTCTTGTTTACACGGGAAATTCCGTGGTGGCCTTTTCCGCAAAGCATCGGACTCGTAGCTGGAGGGTCTCAGGTTCGATGCTCGCCGGTCAAAGATCCGCCATATTCATTAATGGCGACTGGGGCACGTTAAATGTCTTCGTAGCCACAAAGTCCCCCAAGTTCCTACTCCAAATCAATGCGTCTTTCGGTGATAGAGAAGTTTAAAGTTCCTGGTCTGCATCAAAAAACAGCGCTGTTCAGTGCCGCATCCGATCAGTTAAACCACGTATACTGATAATTACGTTGGGCCCTGGAATGTATATTGGATTGTATTTTATTGTATTACATTGCTTACGTGGAAAACAAAGAGCATCTTTCCTCGATTACATTGAATTATGTATTCCGAATGTTAAAATTCAACTATACGACAAAGCGGTCAGAAGTGCTAGCCCCAACAGCTGCTTGCGAGCAATAAAGGACGTCGCGGGTTCAACTCCCACCATTAGCTTGAGTAAAAGTTTCTTCTCTTTGAGATGTACATTTCATTCCGACTTCTGCTATCTGATCAGTTTGAATATTACTTGCTGTGGACCAAAGTAAAATGTCTGTAATGCTAATTATTAAAATATCCTAAATAACCTTATGTAATTACTCTTAAAAAGTGTAAAGCAGTTCGTAGTAAAATATTAAGCGGAATAAAACGGCATATTAAAAGTAAAAATAGCAATAAAATAAACGTGTTTTTAGTTTAATTAATGAACCATTTGAAAAATACAAAAAGTTTCAAGAAAAGAAATTAAACAAATGCTGAACACGAGATTTTTTTTAACCCCCATCTGCTCAAAAATCTTTATCAATTTACGTCTTGATATTCAAATACTATTCATTTTACTTCATAAAATTTCAGTTTCAACAAATTAAAAAATAATAGTAAGAGCTTTAACTCTAACTAAAAATAAGCCTGTAAAGAGAGTATTTCAGAAATAATGAAAAAAAAACATTAATTATAATAATTAACATTACAAACAAATTAAAAGTTATATTTATTTTTTGCATAAATCATGCAAAAAGAGCAGGAATAATGCATTTAAATTTAAAATATTCTTATCACAATATTAAAGGTATAAAAATGAATTGTAAGATTGAAATAAATGATAGGGGGAAATAATTTGATACACTAATGTATAAATTAAAACATAATAATAATAATCAAGTACTGAAAATGTAAAATTCTGATAAAAATGCAATTAATAAGCTATTCCTGGAGGATTTATGAGTCGCAAAACATAATTTAATGAAATAAATTCATTTCAATTTAGAACTAATGCACAATTCGAATATGATTAAAAAAAATAATAATTCTTTTAGCTACGGCGATACAAAGGAGCAAATGCTTTTTTTATGTACAAATATTTTAACATAATTCATTGTAACGCGAACTAAGCTCGTTGAGCTAAATAAATATTAAAATAATAGGTATTGTGAAATTTTATGTGAAATGCGATATCATACTGTATTTTTTACTTTAAAAAAAATATATCTAAAATCGCTTGCCGTATTTTCTATGGCACTTAGCCCCTTCGCTCTTTTACCTGTACGCCTTACGGGCACTGCTTTCGGGCCTTTACTGGTTTGCCCGTATGCTGTACGGGCATTCTGATTTCTATTTCGCAATTTCTTTTTCAGTTTCGCTCGAATCTTTTCTATTTTGAATAGCAAATCGCTTGTGCAGATGGTGATAGGTGTCCAGGGAAAGATAGTTTGCATTCTATTGTGTTTTCTTTTCTGATTGGCTGGTAAATGTAAAATGAGCAAAAAAATACGATTAAAAATTGTAACCGATTTTGGACCGAATTTTTCGAAAAAAAAAAAGAAACTGTTAAAGGATTAAACACATCAAAATAAAAGTAAATGAGAAAAATAACAAATTTTTATCACACATTTATTATGGAATTTTTATCCATTCTAGTAACATAGAATTGATATACTCATATAATTTTTAACTTTCGTTCCTAAAATACTGTAAATGCTTTTATTTACGCACTAATCTAAAATGGCTACCTGTTTCGTTGGAGATCAAACTGTCTGTTGTTAGTAAAAACAAAATTTGATTAACTGCCAGCTGTTAAATTATGTACTATCTTTAAAAATGAAATATGGAGGACGAACATTAATTCTTTTGCTAAGAATAATAACTTTAATTTTAAAAACGAATGAGATAAATAATCTCTTTAAATGCATCTAAATAAAGACTGACCCTTTTTTGGTTTTAAACATCATTCTAATGTTTTAAAAATGTAGGCATTATGCAAAGCATAACTGCTGTGAACATCCGTGCTAATTTCAACCGTACATTGTAAACATTTCTTTTGTCGTTTTAGAGAGTTTTTAATTGAAAAATGAATTCTTTTTCAAACATTTCCGTCCTATTATTTGTTGTTCGGATGAAATGAACTAAGGTTAAGAAGAATTCGTTTTTAAGGCCCCTTTTCAGTTCGTTTTAACGAGGTACGACAGTAGTAACTGAACATTCGTATTTTTCCCTAAGGAAAAATTTGAAAATAGTTTTATATAAATAAAAATAAAGTAATTTACAAGTAAATAATTCACTTTTATAGTTAGCACA
>JAXGGA010021155.1:0-17071 GCA_038373865.1 Uloborus plumipes | reverse complement strand
AGTTGGGGGAAAAGTCATGGCAACAAATTTTTTTCTTGTAGATAGCAGTCCGGTTGTTAAATGGGACATAACAGACGAAATGGCAAGATGTTTACTACAAGTGTGGACAATGAATAGCACTGAAATGTCGAAACACACTAATTTATAACTGGAGAATACAGGGCCGTGGGCCTTCACAGTGCACAAGAATCGTAATACAGTACACATACGATTGAAATGATAAACCTGGACCTAAAGATCCTCAAAGTAGTCCCGTGCTTCTCTCACCACTACACGCTGCCAACGATGTGTGAGATGCTGAATGCCCCAGCATTCGCTGCATCTGTCTTCATGCCGCACCATTCAGGCCATGTGGCACTGTATACTACGTGTCACTGCATACTACAGTAATAAATGACTGCGTTAAGATATTTTTAGTGCTATTCATTGTCCGCACATTTAGTTCACACTTTGTGCCTTCGTCTGTATAGATCCCATTTTTCAACCGGACTGTTATCTACAAGAAATAAATAGTTGCCATAACTTTTGCCCCAACCCTCTTATATACAGAAAGAACTTGCTGTGGAGATGTTTATACAGTGAACTCTCACTTAGACACCGCCTCATTTATGCGCCTTATTCACTTATACGACAGTTTTGAATGGTCCCAGCACATTCCATAGCAAAATAATGACATTATCATTCGTTTATACGTCCCTCGAAGGATAAATATTTCACTTATGCGCCGAATGTTCCGTAAAATGTCAAAAATATAGTTTATTTTCTCTAAAAAATAAGCGTTTTTCTTCACTTTCCTCTTTAATCTTTCGCCTCTATTGCTCACGGAAAGCATTTTTCCGCATGAACTAGAACTCGGACAGAGACAATTACCTATTATGAATCGTATTAAAGGGAACATTTTGTAATTAGGTATGCTACAATTTTTGTTTTCCCATTATCATTGTAGTTATGTTACAGTAATTGCCAAACTGTAGTAATATGTCACTTTTCTACAGAAACATTCTTATTCATTCTCTCCTTAGAACCTATGTTGCGTTTTAGTCCTTTAAATATGCTTCTTCACTTATACGTCTCTCTCACTTATGGGCCTTTTTCTGTTGGTCCCTTGGCCGGCGCATAAGTGAGAGTTCACTGTAGATGGTGATTTTTAAGGGCCATAAGAATTACCTCACGGATTTTAGAAGTTATGGAAATATTTCAGAGTTTTTAATCATTCTAAAACTATACGTGAAAATTTTATACCTTTTTATGTCGGAATTTTTAGGACTCTACCAATGCCGAGGAAGAGCACATGTTCAGCAGCGCTGTACATGGCGTGGCTCGAGACACTCACCAAAGACATGCCACCGTTCCTCCTGATTCGTGGCAACCAAACTAGTGTCCTCACCTTTTACTCCTGAGAAATCATCCTTCATCAAGAACTCTGTTGAGAAAGTAAGACGTTTCAGGTGGTGAATTTATGTGAACTTGAGGCTCTTTTTTAGAGCAGAAGTGTGCCTGGAACAGTGAGCCATCGTTTTAAAGACTACTACCTGTTTTGCAGCTCATGAGCGGTGTTTCTCAACAAATGTGGCGCAAATATTTATTGGTATTTTAATACAACTTGGCGATTGTGCTTGTGTATTAGGTAAAGACTGATGACATTACATTTTCAACTTCCACTATGACAGGAAACACGGACAATTTGATTCACTTTTTTTCAAAAAATGTCATTAACTGATATTAATAATTAAGAGATAATTCAATTAGTTTTGGTTTTGTAAGTAAACTTTTTTTATTAAAAAAAACACCTTATATAATAGAAGATTTGATTAAGGTTTTGATAAGGTTGTCTTATTTATTGTGCGTAAGTGCTGCTGTTTTTATGAAGCGGTTTTCAACTACTTATTATTGACGAGATTTGAAGAAGCTGGTTAAAATCCTTAATCAAACCAGAATTGGCGACTATTTTAACAAATGTAAAAAAAAAAATCAAGTGTAATTATTTCGTATTTGCTACCTAGAAAAATATTTGTATTGTAAGCTTTTATGTAAGCTTTTATGTACCTTGCTTATCGCCCTTCCACTATCCTAACGATTAAGTTTCAAAGAAAACTTTTATAAATGTTTTATAAAAATATACAAGCACTTCATATTTTATCCTACTTCCTCTGTGATCTTATTCATATCAGTCATCGTCACACAAAAAATCTTGTCGAGATTTTCCGTTTTTCCATTCAGTACAATCGTAAATATTTCTTAAGATCCGTATATGGAATATGTTTCCATTGAAGGTAAGAAATAAATGTATTGGTGAGCAGACAGTAAGAAATAAAAATAAATAAATAAATAAATGATTGATGAATTAAAAATGAAAATATAATGTTAGAAATCAGAAAATTAAACAACTTCTGTTTAAAAACATAAGTTTGCAAATATTGCTACTTCCATGTCTAGCACAACATAATACTATCTTAGCATGGTTTTCCTGCTGTCCTTTTAGTAGGCATTGGACACCAGTAAAATAACTTTTCAAACATCAGGATTGGTCCATTTTTGGAGAAGACATTTTGAACATCGCTTCTAATTGCATTTTATACGATATTTCAATCATACGCACCACCCAAATTTTCCTTTTGAAAAGACATGATAAAAACGGTCATCCCCCAAGGCTTTGAAAAATCAATATCTTTGCATTCCGCTGCCGCAAAGCAACAATAGGAGATCTTATTGCTACTCTTGGGATTAGATGTCTAACTGCTGCTCTAAGACGACGATATATGGTTTATGTGCATTAAGTATGCATATTTTACCCCCCTCCCCATGGAATGACAGGAGAATGCATCAGAGGTTAACCTTTAGCCAGATATACAAGACTTTCAGGATCTTGTTCTTGAAGTACTACACGAAAAACTAATCGATTATTCTAACTGAAGTACATACTAAATAAGAAAAAAAAAATATGTGGTTTCACAAAAACGGTAAGTTATGGAATGAAGTAAGGCTGCAATAAATATCGACGCTTTATTCTGTACCTCATTTGAATTACTTTAAAAATGGGGGGGGGGGGGGGCTGTTATTTTCCATCTGACATGTTTTCCTAGATGCATGTCGGCAATCATGTAAAATATACCACTGATTTTTCACTTGTGCCTAATTTGTACTACAAAATATGACCGCAATCCTAGATTATCGATTTAGTATAGTTTCAAGCCTCTAGCGGTTATCTTTCATAAAATGGACGATAACTATATTTTTATTTATACACATGTTCATGTAAGATTTCACCATATATAACATGTCATTCACCATTCGAAATACTCTTAATTATGTCATTGTATTCTGCTTTCATTTGTGCCTATCGATATTGTTTTAGTTTGTCACAAAACTCTATTTTTATTAATTGACACTTGTGAAGGCATTGCTGGAGAATCATTGCTGTGATGTATTAATAAAATTTTAGATAATAAAGATTGTAAAGAAAATATTCTGTACGGAATTCTTTTGTTTGTTGTCATTATGTGCAGACATATCGCACCCTTGCTTCAATAGTGTTACAATTCAAAAATCCGCTTTTTTCAAGAAACGCGAAAAACTGTTCCGTCGCTGATATCATTATTCTATGCTTGGAAGTCATGCCAAAATGTGAGAGTCTTTTAAAATTGAATTTCAGACGTTATTTGGTATCCTTCCCTATTTGATATTTCGTTATCGTGTAAATTATAAATTTTCCAAGTTGGGGGGGATAGCAAGTGAATCGTCTACACCAATTCAACTGCTATCTGGAGGCCACTGAATTCCCTCAAGTTAGAACGATTTTTTGAGATTGATAGAGCTTTTTTTTCTGAATCCAGTGATACCAATAACTCAAAATCGTCATATTTTGAGTTGTAACACTATTGAAGCAAGGGTGCGATATCCGGGATTTTCAACACCAACATTTTACCATTCTTCAACTTTTAATAGTCGAACTTGTATGATTTATAAAGTTGTATCAAAAGTGAAAAATCACTTTTATTTTGCGCCAGACAGTTTTGCCCACATCCAATTTTACACAAAGGTGCAAAGCTACCACGAAAGAGATAGGTTAATTTTTTATCTAATCTTTTCTACAAAAATAATACGAAAGGAAAAAAAAGAGCGATTGTGATTGTCTTGAAAGTCACGACAATGATCTATTCCAAACTCAACTGAAGCATATAGAAGCAAAGGTGTTGTAAATGCTAAAATAAAAAATTTGGAGATAGCTAGTGTAAATTGCAAAAGAAGCTAACATCTGTTATGTAGCAAGAGTTGGTAGTTAGTAGCAGTCTAAACAGGGGTTGCTACTCAGTAGTATTTAAGAGTATTTAAGCTCTCAATGAAAGCCTACCTATTTTGCGCTCGTTTTACTTGAAACTTTAAATCTTCCACTCACAACCCTTTGCTTCTTATACGGCAAGAAGTAAACAATACCTTAGATAGGCGTTGTCTGAAAAGTAGAAAGAAAACCTTAACTGATAAAGTCAGTTAATAAGAGACAGACAAGAATTAAAATTTGGCAAAAGAACTTTAATGTCAACTTGAAATCACGCGAGTGGTTCTGGATTCACACCATCACATACACACATGAAACAGTCTCAAAGCTCTCCAAAAGACGAAGAAAATGGCGAGCGCGTCTTGCACTTCACTTGGCACTGCGGGCGAACACCTTCTGCAGTTCTTCGTTGGTGGTGGACTCTGCCTTCTGCTTCAGTTCTTCTGAGCCAGCAGTTACACCCCAGTTGTCCGGCTTAGAGTAGGCCGCGCTGAAAGGTCTTCCTGTTGCCGGGTTCAAGTGCTCCCAGTAAGACTTCCTGGCTCTGGAAGAATGAGAGTAAAGTTTGAACGGTTTGATCCTAAATGCGAGGAACCGACATTGTTTGGTAGCAAGTAAACGGAGCCCAGGAGAAAAAAAGGGACATCAAAGAACTATGGGGTGTCAGAGAGCGAACTCGGCGGTCCGTTTTTTGCCCAAGCGAGTATAGTAAAAGGATTGCTCTTTTCGCATTTAAGCACAAATTTAATTTTGTAAAGCGTTCTGCTATGCATTTTTTGAATCGTTGATCTGCTTAGTAAAATTACATCAAAAAAACCAGTCCTTTCCCATTGAACAAGATGCTTTATTATACGAAACGTTTTGCCATACTCGCTGGAAATTCAGACCGCGGGCTTCAATTCTAAAGAAATGAGAAGTTCTCTCTCCTCTTAGTATTATAGCTCAATGGCGGTGCCCGAACTTAATTTTTAATTCACCAAATATTACTCTGAATTTTATCAAATAATAAAATACGAGGATATATCTGTACCTCAGAACCAGACTAACGTAAGTCCACTTTCGTCATTTTTCAGTAGAGGGGAAAAACGATGTATTCGACAATCGTTTTTCCCCTCTACCGAAAAATGACGAAAGTGGACTTACGTTAGTCTGGTTCTGAGGTACAGATATGCAGACTAACTGGAAAATAATTTAGGCATTAAAGAAACAAAAAAGCCATATTGCAATATTGTCTCGAAAATTTCCGAGTAAGGATATTTTTTGTGAGGTCAGTGACCTCCCAACGGGACGTTCCTGAAAAAAATATGATCGGTTTCATGTCAAATGATACAATTTGTTTTCTGTCTTTTGCTTGAAATAATTATAGTAACTGTAGCTCGACCACGGGGAGATGCGGTGAACTGGAAGCGGAAACAGATTACTTCATTTCGTAACAGGTTGGATCAGCGAGAACGTCTAAGCAGTAAGAAAATAAAAGGAAAATAAAGAATACTATTTTGTGGATAGCATGGGGAGGTAAGTATTTTTTGCTCTTTGTTACCATGTGAACTCATCAATAAATTCAGATATTAAAGCAAAAGTCAATTAAACTGTTTATTTTTCAATTTAATACTTTTTTACCCCAGGTTTAATTTAAATTTTCTATTTTGGAAGGGAGACATCCGCTTTACTTGCACCCCTCTAATTACGACTATGCTAATGCAAACTGTATATTTACTTCATGCTATACATAATTTTTGTTTATGTAATTTTAGGTTTCATTCTTTTGAACTCAAAACAAAATTTTCCCGGCCCCCAATAGTTTATGTACCAAGGCTCAATTTGTTGGTAATTTTGTCTGATCCGTACTTTCAGAGATTCGGACTAAAGCCCTAAATAGCGACACGTCTGCCATCTTGAGACTAAAAATCACTTTCAAACATTGAGCTCATAAAACTAAGAGGAAAGTGAACTCCGCGGTAAATTTTTTGCACAAGCGAGTATGGCAAAAGGATTTCGCATTTCGTAAAGTCAAGTTTTATTCTATAAAGCTTTTTGCTATGTACTTCTCGAGTCCCTCATCTGCTCAGTTACGAAGCTGATTTTCTCCATTGAACGAGATGTTTTATTTTTTAAAACGTTTTACCTAACTCAGTTAAAATTCAGACAGCGAGATTCAATGTTGAAGAGTGAGAAGTTCTCTTTCTTATTCTTAGTATTATAGCTAAATGCTTTCAAATATGTCTGTTATGATGAAATAGCAAGATTGCTTCTTGATTGTGGTACTTCTCGATTGCGGATAAACATGTAGTTAATAAGAAACCACAATGAAGAAGCAAAACTTCATCGAAGCAGATACATTTGAAAACAGCTTTTAGCCCCAAGATGGCGGACGTGTCACTACTTAAGCTAAAATTTAGGGCTTTTGTTAGACGACCTGCATATCCTATAAGTTCGGATTAATAAGGTTTATCTATACTTTCTTCTCTTACTCTCAGCTCATTTCTCTATTGTTGAGAAACATTGCAAACTAATGTACTAGGTTGTTGTCCGAAAAGTTCGTACACAGTCGAGGAAGCGTGTCAAAACTTGTTTGATTCGAAGATATCTGAATGGTACTTGAAAGCTTGCAGATTGATGGCAGAAAGTATTGAAAAATAATGGTCTTCGGTCTGAAAAAATGTTTGTTTTTGCTATTACTTGGTAAGTAGAATTTCAATTTTTTGCAAGTGTTTACGAACTTTTGGGACAACCTAGTACTTATGCCAATCGCTAATGCATTTATTAATTTTAAGTTGAAATCCCTAGTTACATACCTTGCTCGCACCCAGGGCTTCGTGTGCATCCTTAACCCTTCACCCCAGGGATCGTGCTTCTTGGATGACTCGGGGAGCTTTCCTCTTTCCTTGGCCAACTCCTCAGAAACAGCGCGGATGTGGTACGATTCAAAACCACAGCAGCCACCGATGTAACGAACGCCCAGTTCGTAGGCTTCTCGGGCATACCGTTGCATATCCCACCGCGTACATACACGGGGCTCTAAGGCTGTAAAAAATAAATAAATAAAATTCATATTAAATTATCTGAGGCCAGAACAAGAAATTCTTTCAGAAATAAGCGCACCCACTTTCCGGTATACCAACTGCGGTGTTCAAATAGTAAATATATGACTATATCTCTATCTCAATTCAAATAAACTATAGAAGACGCTGCAGTCTTTGATTTACGGATGCTAAAGGAGATAAAACTAAAACCGACCCGCTTAAGTAAGATATCATCTGTCCAGAGACATCATCTACCTTGTCCGCACTAAATTTAAAAGTTTTACCGCTTAGGATATTTTCTTAAATGACCACAGGGTGGCCTATTCAAGCTCTAACATAGCTAATTGGTTTAGCTTAGGCTCCAGATTACTTGAAGCATATCTATTTCTAATAGTTAAAATATTTTTCTGAAAACAAATACGCCCGTTTTATGCACAAAGAAGAAACGCCTTTAATTCACAGAAAAGCAATATTATATTCATTCTCTAAATTGCAGTTTGTCATAACTAGATTCATAGGAAGCTCCAGTTCAAAAAGTGCTTTAATCCAGAAACAGAGGATATGTCTTACCAAATGGAAATTCAGGCAAATCAATGAATCCTTGCTTCTGTGCATCGGGGGTATGAAATGCTAATGGTTGAGACATGAGGTAAGGTTTGAGGCCTTTGGCGTCGAGGGCAGCTTTCATCTGTGCAATGGCTTCCAACATCTTAAAAGGATCGAAGTGGCAGTTGAGTCCTACCACGTCAGCACCTGCAAAAATTGAATTAATAGTAAAATTTATCTGATGCCAAAAAAATTGAAGAAAAATAAAAACAAATGCTAAAATTTGTGCCATACTTTAAGGTTTTTAGTAAGTTAGAATAAAATTCAGAATTCAGGGTATAAGCCGTTCTTAAAACTGTATGTCAGTAGAATCACTTAGAGTTCTCAATACTGCACTAGAACACAAGAAGAATCGGTCCTTTCGTAAAAATTGCTGATTATTAGGATGGGTCAAGTCTACAATTAGTACACTATTGAATGAGTGGCACACTATAAAATATGAGTTGCTTACAGCTCTTTTAGAAAATAAATTTGGTTGCGCTTCTGCATTAATCTTTTAATTACATAACAGTTTCGACTTAATTTAAAGCACTGTCCCTTTGATATTTACCGATTGGATTATCTCAATGAATTCAAGAGAAAAGTTCATGCGTTTTGAATATGCAAGCTTACCTGCTTGTGCCATCCTAACAGCACACTCGCCAGCAGAGATATTGTGCATGTCTCCTTCGGGTCCGATACACATTGTAGCAGCCACTGGCAGCTTCGTCTCTTTGCACACCTGGATGGCCCATTCCATCTCTTCGATGTGCTCAAAATACTAAGAGGGAGAGAAATTTATTTAAAAAAAAATTAACTAAGGTACATTTATTTCTTCATTTGGTTCAAACAGACGTTTATGTTTTCCAACGTGCACATTTCTAAGAGAAAAATTAGTACTAAACCAACTAATTTTTTAACATTCTTAACTCAATTTTAAGACGTTCTATGTGCCTTGTGCCCTCCTCCTGAAACCTGAACCATATCATACCTGTACTCAAACTCCTACCGTACATGTTGTTCTGTAGCCAGTAGCGTAGCTAGGGAGTCCAGCACCCGTGGCGAACTTAAGAAAAATTTCGCACCTCTCATGGTCGCTTTGATGGGAGGTAACTGCGACCTCCTAAAGCAATTCTTTATTTGGAAGATTTTTTTTATTCTGCAAATTTAAAAAGACGATATTCTTTTTATTTGATTTTCTTTTTCTTTTTAAAAATATTTTGATCCGAGCCCAATGTTCCTAATCGTTAGATGTGTCATTTTCCCCTTCGACTCTTATTCTTCCGAAAATATTATTATGCTAATGCAAAAAAAAAAAAAAAAGTTTTATTTCATCAACTTACTTTTATTTGTTATTACAGTCGACGCTCGATATAACGACCATCTCCGTCCTACAGAAAACGGTCTTTATAACGAGTGGTCGCTATAAGAGGTGGAACATAGAGTATATTGGGATACAGTTTTGGGTTTTCTCACCGGTCGTTATATTAGGATGGTCTTTATAACGTGTGGTCGTTATAACGAGCGTCGACTGTATTATAATTTTTTTTATCGGTCAACTTGTCGCCCCCCTGGCTGCTGCTCCCGTGGCAAGAGCCACTCCTGCCAACCCGTAGCTACGCCACTGGCTGTAGCATGTCCGAAATTACAGAATTGCTGCACTGATCGTGTTTATCAGTTCGTCAAAATTAGCATACACTATGGTATAAACACAATATCCTTTAAATAACATAACAGGGAAAAATCAAGTCTGGTGATTAAGGGAAAGGTTGATTAAGGGAAATGGCAATCGTAAAATGTTACATCATTTTTCAAGGAATCGCCATTTTGATTAACGGAATAATAAATAACGTGGGACACATACGATAATAAGCAGAAACAGCTAGAGGTAGCCAATCGAAAATTTACAACTGGCTCTTTCATTCAAGCTTTCCTGGAGAGCTGTAAGACAAATATTTCCAAATTGGTAGCCTTATGAAACCCTACTGAACCCCTTAAAAATGTGGATCTGTATGTTCCCCATTGGAATGCGCAGAAAATTAAAATCACTCTTAGATCAATTCCTACTTTAAATTCATTGATATAAAACATGAACCTACATGTCAAAATGTATCAATATTTGTTCACAAGTAATCTTTTTGACCCTGGTGCTCTTTTTGCCCCACATTTACAGAAAGATACTCTTCTTCTACTAAGCCATCTACTAAGAAATTTCCATTTTCCTTTTATTATTGAATTTTTATCGTTTAACACATAGAAATAACAGATTTCAAGATTTGATTATTGTTTAAACTTACCTCGCATATAAGGAAATCTGTTTTTGTCTTGAAGACATCTACCTGTTTTCGAAATTCTGCTTGGACGGCCTCTTTACCCTTTCCACTTAGGTACGTGGGGGTTTGAGAAATACCGCCTGCAACAAGAGCATTCCCTTCTTCAGCTACTTCCCGGGCAATCTTACAGGCTGCCTCGTTGATGTCAGCACCCTGGAATGATTACAAGAAAAATTACCATAAAATTCTGTTAATATGTGAAACCTGTGACACTTTTAAAGGTTGAATGAAGAAGACTTTATTTTCTTTCCTGGAATATATCTTTTTCCTTTCTAAATTACAAAACAAATGTACCTTTTTGTAAGAACTATTATATAAGGTATTCACACACACACACACAGAGCGAAAGTGGATCAAGTTGATTTCGACTAACTGCACTTTTGTTCTGAAGCCTCATTTAAAAACGCATTATTTTGTCATCATGATCTACTATGCTCAGAGGTAAACTGAATGAAGTAGAAATGAATTTGAGCCGTTTTAAAGTGCTTTTAAACTTAACGGCACGATAACGGCGAAAATCGGTCGGTAATATTACAACGATCAGTACGGTATCATGTCGCCTATTGCTTTGCTTTGCCATTTAACCGATATTGTTTCGTGTGCCATCGCTCTCCTTCAAAAAAAAAATTGAACTGGTAAGTGAATCGAATGTCGGCCCGATTCAAAAGGAGAGGCGGCTGCTATCCGACAAGAATGCTCCGATAAACGACATCGCTCGACCGGTGTCGACTTAGTCATCCTTGAATCAGGAGGTGAAAAAGCGCACTGCATATGTTAATGCATTTTGCAACGACAATCGTGTGCGATTTATCGCTAGTGGAAAAGCTCTCTTAGCTCTGAAATGCATCATATATGTAACTCAAAGCCAGACTAATGTAAGTTACATCGTCATTACTTTGCAGGAGAGCGCAAAATTGTCTAGTCACTAGATTAGACATAAGGGATGGAACTTGTGCTCTTTTAACATTGGTAAGTGTTTTTTGGAATCACGTTATTATGACTGAATGCAGAATAAGATTCTAGTCATGAACTTTGTACGTTTGTCTGGATATGCGGTACAGATATGATACGTAAATCCATGTTAAGGCAACAGCGGAAAGAATCCAAAATACCAGAGAGTGCAGAAGAAAAGAATTAATCACACACAGTCACTGCAAGCCAATCCGACACTACGTAGTAGCTTTGCTTACTGTGTATAGTTGGCCAGCTTTGTTTCCCCTGTTGATGAGTTTGTCATCACTAGCGTAGAAAGTGAAGGCTTGCATCACATCAGATCCAGCTCGCAAGAACTCCCTGTGCAAATTTCTCACTAAAAATGGAACAAAGAATAATTAGTATGAAATACTTTATAGCTGCAGTATTCAGTTAATAAATGCTAAAGCAGAATGCGACTCTAGAGCCACGAAGTTTTATTAACATTTTAAAGTACAATAAAGAACTTTATAGCAGTAGAATACATGTCGGCAATAGAAAAAATGCAGAACTGCTATGCATTTGTCGTTGATGCTGTTGTCTTGTGCCAGCTAGGCAGGCAATTTGGAAGACGCTGCTTCACTTTTCCAACTGTACCGTAATTTGGTACTGCTATGCAGTAAATTAACTGATTGCTCTGTATTAATAAATTATTGAAAAGGGAGGTAGAGCTTTAAAAGAAACCTCACCAAGGCCGTTCAAAATAATTTATTATACTATTCGCAATCGCAAATTTACTATGGATTACTCTTTGGTGAAAGTAACCCCAAGTTTGGTGTCAAATTGCCTTCCTCAAAGTCGTATCGAACTGAAAATATCTTGTTGTATATTGAGATGAGAGTGGGGGGGGGGGGGAGGTATCACTCTGTTACAAGAGCCAATTGCGGAATCAGTATTTGAGTTACTCACGATAAAGTATTTTAGACTCAAAACTCGTTAAGTCAATTTCTCAAAATTCATAGTTCCGAAGGCGGAACTATGGTTTTGACTTAAAACCCTTACTAAAAATTCAAGTGTTGTTGACATTTATTGGTTTTTGATATATTTTGCTTTTAAGCCATTGGTGAAGGAGCTTTGGAACTTATGATTTTTCAAATAAAATTATTTTTCGCAAAAAAAAAATAACGAGTTTTAGTTCTAAACTACTCAGTTGGGAATAAGATTGCTTCAAGCTCGAGCAAATGATTCTTTGAAGATGTCAGAAGTCGTTTTTTTCATTTACCAAACGCAACGAGAATATAAGAAGGCAATTTCAAGGTAACATATGTATCAGTTGCTCCATAAAAGGCCCTAAAACGACGATAAATATGTTAATGTCTTGTGCCGTGCATTAACTTTATGAAGAATATGAGCTCTACTTCAGCACATAACTTTTAAAATTTCTATAAATAATAATTTTTTGTGCTCAGTAACGAACTTATCTCATAAGCTACACAAATTTCCGAGGCAAAAAATATTATTAAAATAATGTTTCTGAAAACTTTCAAAATTTGATTGCATTTTGTGTTCTTCCTACATTATGTTGTAGTACATGTATTCCATTGCATTATATGTAGAGTCCATGTTTTCCATGAAGTTTATGAAATGAAACAAGAATCTAACATTTGAGGGCATGTAATATCTTTGTAGGGCATTATGTGTAACAAAAGACAAAGCTATCAAAATGGAATTGCCGAAATGTTCTAAACATTCTTTTCTCCAAAGGCACTTCGTTAGAAAAAAAAATGAAGACCTCTGCTGTCTGCTCTCACACTAATTTATTTAGTGCAACGCTAAAGATCACAGATTGGCAGCATGACATAAATTAGCACCAGCAAAACAACTGAACTGTATTACGTTCACGGGAAAGATAGACCAGCTGTGAACAAAGAACCGCCACATTCAGCCAAGTCAACCACCTGCTTGACTTGGATAGGAACAAATTGGTGCCAAGCAGACGGCGAATGAGAATACTGTTAGTTAACTTTTTTATTATTCCAGAAGAAAAAGTCCCAAAAGGGAGGCAACATAGGAAATCTTCTGGCAACCTGTTTGCTGACTTCTGGTCTATCTCTTCTGTGAAAGCAGTTTTTTTTTTTTTTTTTTTTGGCATAGTGGTAGCATAGTAAAAAAGCTTTTTTTTACTCACCAGCGTCAGGGTGTTCTACAGCAGCTTCTGGAGTCCAAGGACCAGCCTTGACATA
This sequence comes from Uloborus plumipes, assembly GCA_038373865.1. NCBI lineage: Eukaryota > Metazoa > Arthropoda > Arachnida > Araneae > Uloboridae > Uloborus > Uloborus plumipes. Next base: position 3,699 of record JAXGGA010021155.1, on the reverse strand, counting down.
TCCCCGTTTCTCCAAAGAAAAAACAAAACCTCCATCTCCAATTACAACACCATCTTTCAAACGGTCCAACAGATTCTTTTTTGCCTGCAAAAAGAGACAGAGATGTTTTCATAAAAAATAAAAAATACAGTCGAACCTGTTTATCTCGCACTAGCTTATCTAGAAAACCTCTGTGTCGAAATTTTTCAATTTTCCTGCTTTTACAGCATAAATTTAATGTTTTTTCTCATGTTTACCTCGAATGATTTCCCCCGAAAACCTCTATAACTCGAATTTTGACGATTCTCATTTTTAAATTTCATCTCCGCATACCTTTATCAATGGTATAACTTTGAGAAAAAATTCATCTTCTGCATAATCATTCAAAGATTATGTTCTTCATTAACCCCTTCCTTCTCGCTCCCGTGAAAATGACGGGGTGAAGTTTCATCCTCTTTTTCTCGCGCCCGTGATATTTCCGGGCTGAAGTGTTCAAAAATAATGCGCGAAAAATAATAAAACAATCTATTTCTTATGTCCGGAATCATGTTTTATTTCTCAATATGTACACCAGATGACTGCACTAGTCTGTTTGCAACGTTTTTAGAGATAGTAAATAATAATAAGAGATGCAGAAAGGAAACTCGGTACTATTGTCCTGATTGTGATGTTGGCCTTTGCATCGCATGCTTTGAAATTTATCACACAAGAAAAAATTACTAGTATTTATTTAAATTATGCGTAAATGCAATAAAATTCTCTTTGAATGTTTCAATCACATATTTTTTTATTTTCTCTCTTTGTTGGAAAACAAACATTCAGTTATAATAACCCTGAATGTTGGCTTTCCCGTTGTTTTGCTTATTTTTTTTAATTTCAAGCTAAAAACTAACTTAAAAATTAAAAATGAATGCAAATATTGTATATACACTCAGTTTTATATAATTTTCTTGAATAAAAAAAATAGGCACTTTTATGACCATTTTCTTCAAAATTATGCGAGCGTTAAGGGGTTAAAGGTATGCATTAACTTGCTACCGATATAGTCATCACAATTGGTAAAACGTGGACTCACAACATGTCGTACAGTAAAATATTCAACAGTATCAATGCAAAACAATCTATTAAGCATTTGACTTTGTTCCAATTGCTTATTTTTGTAACTTTTATCACAACCTCTTTATCTCGAAACCTCCGTATCTCGAATTTTTCTTCTGTCCCGTGAAATTCGAGACAGACAGGTTTGACTGTATAAACTATCACTCAGTAAAAAGTTAATTTTAAATTCGAGCTAAGTATTCCAAGTCAGACTATACAGTAACCCCTCGTTACATTGTGCCTCAGTGTTTTATTCGGATGATATATCGCTTATTGGTATTTTATTTATTTATTTGTTTACTTTTTGTCTCCCAAAAATTAAATGCAAATAAAACCTCACTTTAAATTTGAATTATGGAATTAAAAATATTGCATCACACAGGAAAAGTTGTCTCCTTTTTTTTTTTTTTTTTTTTTTTCAAATAAATGAGCAAAGCGGCTCTATTTCTCTAAACTCACTGCCGTAAGCTGCATCTGTGGATTGTTACTGCATCCAAAGATAAAAGAAATGTTATAAATACAGGGTCATTTCATAGAAATGTCAACCTCAGCCGAAGAAAAAAAAATACCAAAGTGAAAAAAAGTATCAATTAATAAATAAAAGTCATACAACATAAGAAGTTAAAAAAATTGAAAAAGTATTGTAATTAGATTAACCACTGAGATTAGACACAATAAATAGTTTGTAATGTGTTTACTGCTTGTTATTCGATGGTTGCGTTAGTCACGTTGCGTTAGTCACACTCCATCTTGAGTAAAAGTGACACTTAAGACTAAAAAAATTAAGATTTAATAAATGTATTTTATACTAGTTACGGATTCCGGGCTGTTGTGCCGTGGTCTGAATGGCTTTAATCCATACGTTTCGATCGCAACTGCGGCGGTCATCTTCAGTGGGTGTCGTTGATTAATTTGGCGACTGATGCGAAATTTCGAACTGCTGCAAGATTTTAAATAGAAAAATCAATTTAAAATCTTGCAGCAGTTCAAAATTTCGCATCAGTCGCCAAATTAATCAACGACACCCACTGAAGATGACCGCCGCAGTTGCGATCGAAACGTATGGATTAAAGCCATTCAGACCGCGGCACAACAGCCCGGAATCTGTAACTAGTATTTACTCCGGCAGTGAAAGCCTTCATTCTTAAAATGTGTTTTATATTTTTAAAAGCAAACTTTACACATTTTTCAAATATTATCATTCAATTTTTAACACTTGCTTAACTTGGAGAAATTTTTGTTTCACAACATGAGCATTCATTTTCAGGGTTGCAAAAATGTTACGTTAGTCACGCTGCTATTTTGGTTGAAAAAATATCTACTGTCAGTAATTTTGTTTTAAATTCTTAGCAGAAATGATACATAGATACCATGTACATTGTAAATCCACCAGCATAACAAAAAAAATAATTTTTATCCTTTAAGTTACAAGTAAAAGTAGTTACAAAATCAGCTCTGAATGTTACGTTAGTCACTATGGAACGACCCTACATCTTTCTGTACACTGTTAAAAAAATTTCCTGAAAATAATGAAAAAACATACGGCAGCTGAGTTGCCGGAGTGTTTCCGTTTCGTTAATTATATTTCCGTGATTTTACGGAAAAATGACGAACAGAGCGTTCGTCATTTTTCCGTTAGGCATTTTTTCGTTTCGTAATTCTCCGTTCTCCATTTTTTCGGTTCTTATTATCCCCGCTTATACGTTATAGGCTTATACCTATACGCTTTGACTTATATGTATACATGCAAGATGGAAAATTATTTAAATTTTGCAAATTAACAAGCGCTTTTATAGCAGCTTAATATCAATAGCAAATTATCTATGGAAGTTCAATGAATTAGTCCTTTAAGTGTCGCAAAATGCGTTGATTGTGTAGAACAACAAATGCACAAATTGAAATTTTAAGAAACATTTGAAAATTTGCGAAACAATATAAACATATAAAAAGAACAAACATGGGTAATGTGCTGCCTTATCTTTTTCGTTTGTTCTTTTTATATGTTTATATTGTTTCGTAAATTTTCAAATGTTTCTCAAAGTTTCTTAAAATTTCAATTTGTTCATTTGTTGTTTTTTCTAATCTACACATTTTGCGCCACTTAAAGGACTAATTTATTAAACTTTCATATATTATTTGCTATTAATATTAAGCTGCTATAAAAGCGCTTGTTTATTTTGCAAAATTTCAATAATTTTCCATCTTGCATATATAAGTATAAGCGTATAGGTATAAGCCTATAATGTAAAAATGTGGGTGATTAAAATATGGGAAAATGAGAAACAGAAAAATAGAGCAATTAAAAAAGGAGCGTAAACTAGCTCACCGGAAAATTATATATATATAAGACAAAATGATGAGCAAAAATGTAAACTTAAAACTCTTACGAATTTTGTTTTTTAGAAAAAGTTTGAAAATATCCGCTCATATACTTCAAACTTTTAAACATCTTGCCTTTAAAAAAAATACTAAAGCAATACAAGAATTGGCTTTTTTTTTTTCATTAAAAATTTTAGTTCATTAAAATAACATGATTTTTTTAAAAAGATTACATCAATCTCGCATAAAATACTCAAATATTTTGAAGATGGAATGATCAATGCATAGTATTTCTGAGCGCAT
>JAXGGA010021154.1:0-17072 GCA_038373865.1 Uloborus plumipes | reverse complement strand
CTTGGATTCGATGACATCAGCCTGGCCCCTGGACAACTACTGGATTCAAATCGTTGTAACTCCTATTACCTTAATACTTTCTACTCATTAAAAATTTTTGGTTCAATATTTTCTGCGAACATGGCTCGTTCAAACCTCCGGAGCCTGGGGCATCCCCTTTTTGATCCCTTTACATAGATTGTTAAGTATTTAGCACTCAGAGCAAGTAGGCGGAATCTGCGACATACAAATAAGAGACTATTACTCTGAAAATAAAACGCTGAAGAAACAAACTAAAATGAGAGAGAATAGTTATTGTCTAAGAGCTAGTAACGTTTTTGAGTGACAATTTTAAGATGTCTGGCTCTTTAATATCTTTCCCTATGTTCTTCTTAAGCATCATGCGGCGTATCTGGCGGCTGAGTGTGGTTGCGTTTTGTACTGCGTATCACATATGGAAAAAGTAGTGATGTTTTAATCATTTTGCGGCAATTAGAAACTGAAACATGTCGTAAGTGTCATGTAGTATATCATTAGAAAGTTCTAATTCTTGCCTTCTCAATGGTTTTGGATTTTTTAAAAATATAATTAGAAAAGAAGTTGCAAGCACAAAACTTTTTTTTTTTTTAAGTTTTTTAGCAGCTCTGTATTTTGTACAATTTTTAAAGTAGAAACATGAAACTGGGTAGGATTAGTTATCTTGTTATATGCGTCTTTCACACCAATTTTTGTTAAAATCGGAAATGGTGAGGTCAAAAACTTCTTTTTTGGGATTGATTTGAGTGAACTTGCCCAAAAATGACTTAAAACGCACCATTTTTTCCAGTGTAAGTGTGATGCGCGGTAAAAACGCAACCATTCTCGGCCGCCAGACACCCGGCATGCTGATTAGAAGAGCACAGAGAAAGATTTTTTTTTAAAGAGCTAGAGACGTCTTAAAATTGTTGTTTTTTTTTGACTAGCTCTTGGACTACTATGTTGTAGATTGACATACATTTTTCTGTCCTTATCTTTTCCCTTTTTAACTACCTGGCTATTTTCCAAAGAGTTAAAAATGATCGAGAATCCCCTCTTCCCTCTCTCTAAAAATGTTTGAGTATTTACACTATGGCAGTCGATGTTTCTTGATAGATATATCGATTCTATCGATGTATTAATTCTGATTTCATGAAGATTTTTTTTACGGATGACGCATTGGTAAAGTATCAATCTTTTGTCATCCATGTGGCCGGTGTCTATCTATCCACTATCTCTCTCATTTCGTCTGAATCACTAGCCCAGACGGCCGGCGGGTCGTAATTCCATAATTCAATTTCTTACAACTCATAAATCGTAAGTACTCCACTTGGATTACAGCTGGCATGCGAGTCTTTTCATTAAGACAATCTCCCTTCCGGTTAAATTCTTTGACCTCAGCTTCCGTTTCCGGGATGCGTAACTATCGTCTGCGGCCCGTTGCGTAGCAACGCGTGGAAACCTTGAACGTCTTGTTAAGCATCGAGTGTGAAAGGTGCGAGCCTGGCTGTGTTTCCTCTTTTACATGCCCCGTTTGTTCAGCTGGTATTTGCCATTGTTTAATTATCTACACGGCGTAGTGTCATAGGTTGCGATAAGCATTCTCTGTTATCTCTCATTCTCTCTTTCCGTTTAATGTTGGGCAAGATTTTTTTGTACCTGTATACTATCCTTATTGATCAACAAGTGGTAAACAATTAGGAAGCTGGTAGTTTTGTGTCGGTAATGCCAGTTGCAAATAAAGTTTTCCGTTTATAATTAGGAGCGCTCCGGAGGGAGGGCACTGGGATCTCCCAAATATTTTCCTCATTCAGCGAATTCCGACTGACGATTCAGCAAATTCAGGGACAGAATTGCAATATTGTTTTGTAATTTTTATATATATTGTTTGTGTAGCTGCAATCTTCCTTTGTTATAAATGTTTGTTTCCTTTCAAGATAAGGAGACCCGATTAATAAAACTATATTCGGTTGTTGTTCAATACTATCAAATGACCAACATGCTTTAATTTGTAAATATACATTTATATGCAATATTAAATGATCTGTCATGCTGTTAATATGTTTTAATCTGTATGTATGCAACTTTTGCAATCATTTTAAATTTTCTAACTAATCATTTTGTCGATCAAAAATAAGCTCCTGCTGTAATTTATCAAAGCTCAAATATTTGTCAAACATCTGAAGAAAAGATTGAAAATGCTCGTTTTTTTATTACTTTATTTTTAGTGATACCTATTGTCTTTTCTCATAAAGTAACGGTATAAGATATGTGTGTATGCTCGTATTTTATCATTCGGCACATTTCGGAATTTCAATTCAGCAAATTGAGCATTTTCCCCCTTCCAAAAATGTTACCTTGTGGCGCCCTGTTTTAATGCAGTTGATTTTCATTGAAACTAAGCTCCAATTTCACTTTTTAGAATGTGGCGGCACGAGAAAGTGAAATTGTTAAGCAAATTAAGGGAATCAATGTATTCAGCTTTTTATTGAACTTATGTGTCTGTGTGATGTCAAATATACACTAGTGGTCTTTAAAATGCTACCAAAAGCAACGTGCTGCACACTTGAAATTTACGCAACAGGAAGAAGATACTATGATATGTAGATGATTAAATTTTCAGCTCATTCACGTAAAGAAGGCGGCGATATCGCAGTCAACAATACATAACGTTTTTGACTTCGATCGAGCTTGAATTGTGGTCCTCGGGGACAGTGGTTGGAAAAACTACATATTTTTCGTAGCAAATTACAACTACTTTCTTATAAATGTAGTTAACTACAGCTACAACTACTTTTTTTTAATGTAGCGAGCTACACTACTTTTAAAATGTAATTGCTGCTTCGCTACTTTTTAAAAAATAAATAAATAACAAGAATACACCAATTGAGGATCGACCGAAAAAATTCGAAAAGTGGTTTAGATTAAAAAATTACCTGATTCGAATATGGAATAGAAATAGGAATTGTCTTTGAATTTATTTGTAACTTTTCCTTTTTGTTCCTTTTTTTTTTGCTAAAATTCGGCCTTTTTAGATTTTTTTTTACAATTTTTACAAATATTCGCCACAAGAAAATCTTGTTTTTTTCCTTCGTTCTCTTTTTTTTTAATTTTTTTTTCATTTATTTATTTTTTTAATTTAAAAGTAGGTTCCAGAAATCGCTACTATTTTTTTTTTTTTTTTTGTATCGCGCTACTCACTACTCTACTTTTTTTTTTTAAAGTAGTGCGCTACACAACAAACTACTAAAAAATGTAGCTACTGCAGTAGTTTCGCTACTTGTAGCGCGCTACTTCCGACCACTGCTCTAGGACTGCTGGCTTCGTTGTCGGTCGAGATCGTATGATAGTCGGTCAAATGTAGAAGGAGCCGTGTTCTGGAGGGTTATAAACAGGCCCGAAAAGAGGCCATGCCAGCCTAGCCGGAAACTAGGCGCTGGCCTTTTTTGTGGCTTGGGTTAGAATCAAGGTAGTGTAAATTTTAAAAGTTTTTGGAAGGAGGGGACTCGGTGGCCAAATTGATAAGGGGTCCGCCATGGCATTCGGCGAACCTGTTTATATGTAAGCCATGCTGTACCTGAAAGATCCGCTGTTACTAAAAGCATTGACGATTAAAATCAATACTCATATGGTAATATTCAAATGATTATAAGTACGTTTTGAGGCATAAAACATATTTTATGCATCAAAATATGGTATTATTTTTCTGACTCATTAACTAAATTGTAACTTAAAATAGCATTGACGAAACCAGAATATTGCGAAAAGAGGGAGGGGACAGAACATTTTTTGAATGCAAAGGGGGGGGGGGCGCAGGTATAAAAAGTTTCACTGCTCGAAAACTTTCAATTACGTTTCGTGAATAAAATACTGTAACGAGTCCGTAGCACCTTCAACTTTCTTCAAATGAGCATTCCAATCTTGAGGAAGTAAGGGAGCGGTCATTTATTATAGCTAGGGGGGGGACGGAAGCTATCTTGAGGGGTCACGAAAAATTAGGTATGTTTTAGGGGGGGGGTCATGGGAAAAATATGTTGCTTGAGGGGGGGGTTATGAAAATTTTTGTTTGAGGGGGGGTTATGAAAATTTTAGCTCAATAGGGGGTTATGAAAATGTGATCCAATTTAAGAGAGAGCGTAAAAAATTTTTTGAACCTGCGGGCCGCCTTGTCTAGTGGAAAACAAAGTGTCATTCGGATGAAGAGGTTCCGACTTAAAATCCTTGGCTCTGGAAAGGAAGTACTTCGTGGCTGCATACCTTTATATAACAGGCCCTTGTGGCATGTATGATAAGCTAAATAAGAGTTCCCCCTCAACGGTGCTTGTAGAAATAGAAGCCATACCTAATCTGCGGTAATTTAGATAGCTTTGTTTGCTTAGGTCCGGCACTCGAGTAGTTTAAGCACCGCCATGAAAAATTTAACCGATTATTTTCCATTTCTTAAGCTTGCAATATTTTAAACGTTATAAACGTCATACAGCCTTCGAGGCTTCATCATATCATTTGCTATTATATCGAAGATCTTTTAACCTTTTCCCTGCTCTGTTGTGAGCTTTGCGACGGCTGCTCTGAGAGAGCAAAAGCTAAATGAAAGAAAGATATCGACAAAGTTGGATAACAAACATCTCAGCCACGGAAAAGGTTAATTTAAGTGCAGCATTTCTTCATTACTCAACCTGCAGTTTGAGGGTTAAGCCACTCATTTGAGTGTTTATGAACTATGAAGGGAGTTTTAACTTCACAAAACACAATACAGTTGATGCATTTTGAATGGATGGCATAAAAAAACCTTTAAATGAAAATACATAAAATATGTATACTTTAATATGTATTTGATTCCACCGGGGCTGATTTAAAAAAGGCATACATGATAAAAACGTATTAAAGAGAAACGCTAATGGTGCTTCATTAAATTACAAGGTTAAAAGAACCTGAATACATTTTAGTGAATGAGAAGGAGTTGGTTTTCATTCTTTATTTATTTTTCAGAAATGAAGTTCTATTGTTCTAAGCTCCTTTTTTAGTATCTATCACCTAAAAAATTATACTCCTTAAAAATTGAGAGAGCCCCCCCCCCCCCATAAAAAATCTCATAACCACTAGTTGGCATGATAGTTTAAGAACTCGATTCATATAATTTTGCATGTTATGAATAATGCGTGGTAGGTTAACTTCTACCCAAAATATATTTTTTTTTTTTGCAAAGTAGTATTACGAGGAAGATGTATATTACTAGTCATTATATTTAAATTATTTTAGGTTTGTTTCATTCCTTTCTATGTTATCAGAAACATAGATTATCAAAACACAGATTTGCATACTGTAAAGTACTTCTCTAATGGAGAAAAAGACAGAATTATGGAAAATTTTTACTTTTGAACTGAAAGCATAAAACATAATAATTTTTAAAAAAACAAAGCACTCTTAGTCAGATGTTCTTGGTTCTAAAAAAAAATCTATAGGGCCCTTGCCATTTGAGTCCAATTTTTGTTTTTTCGATTCTGAGGTTTTAAAATGAAAGATCTATCATATTTTCAGGCATTAAAATCTTTTATGGATTTGCATTTTAGAAAAGGAGAAAAATTTTTGGAATTTGTTAAAGAGTCCTGCGTGATAAAATTACGTTTTTCTTGTGCCTATTGCTCGAAATGCCCTTTTTATCGGGCCAAAGCTAAGCCATATACCTGCTCCTATGCCGGACACATCAAAATTGCCCAATTTTACACTGAAGTGACAAAAGTCATGGGATACCTCTTAATATCGTGTCGGCCCTCCTTTTGCCCGGCGAAGTGCAACAACTCGACGTGGCATGGACTCAACAAGTCGTTGGAAGTCTTCTGCAGGAATATTGAGCCATGCTGTCTCGATAGACGTCCATAATTGTGAAAGCGTTGATGGGGCAGGATTTTGGGCACGAACAGACCTCTCGATGGTGTCCCATAAATGCTCAATGGGATTCATGTCGGGCGATCTAGGTGGCCAAATCATTCGTTGGAATTGTCCAGAATTTTCTTCAAACCAATTGCGAACAGTTGTGGCCCGGTGGCATGGCGCATTGTCATCCATAAAAATCCCATCGTTGTTTGGGTACATGAAGTCCATGAATGGCTGCAAGTGATCTCCAAGTAGCTGCACATAAGCATTTCCAGTCAATGTTCGGTCCAGTCGCACTAGAGGACCAAGTCCATGCCATGAAAAAACAGCCCACACCATTACGGAGCCACCACCAGCTTGAACAGTGCCTTGCTGACAGTTTGGGTCCATGGCTTCGTGGGGTCTGCGCCACACTCGAACCCTACCATCGGCTCTTACCAGCTGAAATCGTGACTCATCGGACCAGGCCACGGTTTTCCATTCATCTAGGGACCAACCGATATGCTCACGTGCCCACGAGAGTCGCTGCAAGCGATGTCGTTCTGTCAGTAAAGGCACTCGAGTCGGTCTTCTGCTGGAATAGCCCAAGAAATCCAAATTTCTCCGCACAGTTCTAGCAGACACGTCCATTGTACGTCCCACATTGATTTCTACGGTGATTTGACGCAGTGTTGCTTGTCTGTTAGAATTTACGACTCTTTGCAGACGTCGCCGGTCTCGATCTTTAAGTGCAGGCGGTCGACCACTGCACTGTCCATGGTGGGATGTTATGCCTGAAATTTCATACTCTCGGCACACTCTTGACACAGTGGATCTGGGAATGTTGAATTCTCTAACGATTTCCGAAATGGCATGACCCATGCGTCTAGCTCCAACTAACATTCCGCGTTCAAAGTCTGTTAATTCACGTCGTGCGGTCATCATCACGTTAAAACCTCTTCACATGAATAACTTGAACAGAAATGAAAGCTCTGTAAAAGCACTGCGCATTTATACCTGTTCTATGCGATGCTACTGCCATCTGAAAATTTGCATATTGCTATCCCATGACTTTTGTCACTTCAGTGTAAGTACATGAATGTAAGGGTCACGCCAATGTGTATCAATGGTAAACTCAGGAGTGTGGATGACTTTCAACCAAGAATCCAATTGAAGAAAGCTTTTGCAGCAGGTGAGGTTGAAGATCCAAACTTTGTAGAAACTTTTTCAACAAAATTTATTGTTGAAAAACAATTTGTGACCACTTACCTCGAAAAACTCAAAAAATCTGATTTTCTCCAAAAAAAGAAACAGGTTTCAAATGAACAACAAAAAGAAGAAGAGAGTAAAAAGGATTATGGAGAGTTTCCTTGGGTCGATCTCTATGAAAAACGTGAGTTGAGGCAACTTCGCGTTAATATTTTAAATAAATACCTGGACCATCATGGGTTAGTTCACTGTATAAAACTTTCTAAGTCCCAAAAATTAAAAATTATCGAGAATCATATAGCTTCTAGTTTACTCCCTACTGTTCCAGTTACAAATGAAAAAAACGCTGAATGGTCAGACTCTGATAACGATGAATATTCTGGAGAAAGCGATTATGATGAAGTGTTAAAAGTTATCAATGACTCCTCTTCTGATGATGATAACAGTGATGCAAGTTTAGAAGATTATGGGAAAGAGATTCAGACCCACACTAGAAGTGGTCGATTAGCAGGGACTTGGAAAACATTTAAGTTTATATAGTTTGACACAAAACATATTTGACTGTTATTGTTTAACCTTTAGCCGACAGCGGTAAACATGTGTTACTGAGAAAAAAAAGTGTTCTCTGGCTACACCTGTGGTACTAGCATCTATACATGCTTTTCTACCCCAACTCTGTTACTCCTCGAACTGATAATCCGTTCACACAGGTGGTATGGTCAGGTGGGGGAAAGTGGTGGGATAAATCAGGCACTTTTGAATCAACACTTAAAATTAAAGATATTAAAAAGTTATTTTCTTAAATACTTTTATTGATAATACTTACATTTGAACATTTTAGAATAAAATTATTGCAGTAATTTTACTTTTTACTGCATGGTATGTTTACAGTGATATATTTAATTAGGCTTGTTTTCATGCCACCACTTTCCCCCATGGTGGGGGAAAGTGGTGGCTCTGCCTATAAGGACAAATTCAAGTCATAAATTAGATTGTTTTCACTCTGAATGAAATAATACACCCATTTTAGTTATTATTGAACATATTTATTGCAAAAAGTGTACTTAATTTATATTGTTTCTCCATTGTTATTCAACTAAAAAATAATCGGCTAAAGGTTAATCGGTTAAAGGCTAAGGATCGGCTGTCGGCTAAAGGTTAAATAGTTTTTGGTGACCATTGTGTGGTACAGAGATTCTTCTTCTCATTCCTTAAGGTACGTGGTGCTTTTTAAAAATTAGAAGTCTTGTTTTTTCTGTTGTGTAAAAGAAAAATTGCATTTTTCATAGGCTGTTTTTTTGAATTGCTTAAATTATAATTGCTAAAATATTTCTCTTACGATTTCAGACTAAAAATTTTATTCAATAACATTATCATTAAATATAATTTTAAAATAATACAAATCTTTTTCCATTGAAATGTATTCAATGGTGACAATTTGCATGCAACTAATTGTTTTCTGAAAGCATACTACAAATTTTTAGAAACATATTAAGAAACTTAAACCTATAAAAAAAACCAAGAGCCTATTGGCTTCTGTGATCTCTGCTCTTATTTCCAGGTTGAAGGTTCGATTTATTATGTACAGTTTATCAGTTAGTGCTTTTTTCAAATGCAGAGATTCCCAACTTGTAGCATGCGTGCTGCAATGCAGTTAGTTGAAGCAGTAACTGTGCCATGTAAACTTTGAAAATTTTAAAAAAAATGAAAACTTGCTTAATAACTAGTACAGTATGCTGGAGAAATTGATAGTTGCAGTCATAGTGTCTCTCTTCCCAAAAAGTTGGCTACACCTGGCCTAATGAGACACTATTAGTTTGTTGCTTCAATTTTTTGTTTTATGTTCATTGGATTTCTTTTATATGCATACAATATTTTTTTTTGTTTTTGATTTTACTTGTATTAGTTAGAGATAAAATTTATTATTAGTTCTTTCAACGCTATGATCTATTGGCTGAAAAAAGTTGCAGGCTGATTGAAAAATTAAAATAAAAAAATAAAAAAATCTTGCAATGTTAATTAAGGGGGGGGGGGGGGTCATGAAAATATTTAGAATTTCCCACAGGGGTCATGAAAATTATATGACAGCTTGATGAGGGGTCATGTAATTTTTTCGTAAAATGAAGCTTAGCTTCCGCCCCCCCCCCTGGCCATAATAAATGACCACTCCCTAACTATAAATTTATTTACAAGTATGTACACTATTTACAATAAGAGCAGGAAACAATTGCTAAACATCCAGCAATTAGGCAGCAAACAGTACACTGTACTCTCAACAGTAAATCAGCACCACGTATCTAACGTGAACAGTAATTAAGAAATTACAAAAGCAAAAACAACATTCGCCCAAAGCGAATAAAAACGAGCACTCTCAGAAATCAACATCTGAAAAGAACTGACTGACTAAAAACTGTGTTCAAGGCTATTTATACACGGAAAGAAATTACGACACTATTCTAGAAATATCCGGAGTATTCCAAATCATTCATAACTTGAACAATTCCATTGAGAAAGTTCTAGCGATAAAAAGAAAAAGAAAAAAAAAGAAAACACTCCGAGCGAAAAATGTCTTCACGCTTATTAAATGCAGGGCAAGTGTAAAAACTACAAAACGTTACAGGGCCGGTATACTAGTGATAAAAGTGATATCTTCAGATACTTTTGCAACATGACGTCAGATAAAACCAAAACTAATGAAAATGATGCAAGGCAGGAAAAACAACAACTATTTACAAGATTTGTAACAATACATTGATATTTGAAGTTTTCAAAATAATAAATCTGAAATAATGCAGTAAAAGTACTGAAATATGAGTTTTGACGGATAAACCAAAATTTCAATGGCATTCACAATCCAAATTGTTCTGGTGAAAAGCAACACTCCACCAACACTTCTGACCAGCTCCTCGTTCCAACACAACTGTTTTTAAGTGTCAAATTGGAGGCACAAAAAGCTTTCTGTAAACCTCCTTAAGTATTAGCAATGCTTGAGTGCGTTTAACATTAAAGGTTTTTTTTTTCTTTTCTCTCTCTCTCTTTTTCTTCAATCGCCTTTTCTTTGTTCTGTAATGCTTTTTCTCAGCCTATACCAGTTCAGTTGTTTTCGAACCGAAAGAATGCGACCACCCATCGTCAACTTTCACTATGTGTGGAGGAAAATATCTGATAAAGCTTATTCTGCTTTGATTCTTCGAGAGATCGGTGTGTGTAAAACAAAACGAAATAAACTTTTTGATTTTTAAAATGCTTGTTTCGGCTCATTGCTCAAAAGAGACCGGTGAACTGGTTGTATGTTCTACTTACATTTTGTAAGGTTAGCATGCAATGAATATTATATCTTAGATCTTCTGGATTATAAGCAGCCACAAAAGCGATTATCTCATTTTTCATTTGTACACTTATAGCAGTTTTAAAGTATTGTAGTTTTTTTTTAGTGCCACCAAAAAGCAAGTTGTGTCCAGAAAACTAAGATTTTTTATAAAAGCTGTGTGTTATGCACACACGTACGTATATTCCCCTGAAAAACAACCTATTACCTTCTAAATGCTGTCTATTACACTAAATACATTTGCCCAATGTGGATTTCCATTTTTAAAGATGGTGTGAATAATGTAACCGGGTGCCCTAATTTTTTTGGGAAGTTACAGTGACCATCCAGTCACTCTGACTTCCCAAAAACTCATTATTCGGCAAATTCGTGACACTGCTGCAATATTATTATAATTATTTATTTTTCTATTTTCTAATGACTCTTTTCATTAGATGTAGGTCAGGGGTGAAAGTTCCCGATTTTCGACGGATTGCCGTCTTTTTATAATTGAAAGGCAGTATGACGAAGCAAAATAAAAGTAAGAAAAAATCAGTGAATGAGTTAAATCTAGGGAAAATGTAGACAAATTAGGTTTTTTATTCAATTTGGTATCATATGCCTGATCATATTAACTACTACTCATTACCTAATGAAAAAAAAGCAAATGTGCAATTTTTGTGTTTACACTTTCTACTCCGGAACATTTGTTGCAGCAAATAAGAATGCATTCTTAAAATTTAATTGTGGAACACGCGGAGTTTCATTCAGTTAATTGAGAATTTCCCTCCCAAAAATATGTTCAGGGTGCAGGGGGAAGTGACAAAGAGACATTGCGGTGAGTTTCAATTCAGGGAATACCGCTTTGCGAATTCAGTGCCTCCACCGCTTGGCCAAAAGACGTCTATCGTTTGGGGGGCAAAGGTCGGATCTGTGCCGAACCAGTCGTTTCACGTTCCTTTTCATTCAAAGGAATAAAAAAAAGTGGTATGAAGCAAGGTTACTTGGGAAAAAACGTGTGAGGGGAAGGGAATCACGCCATCTTTTGCCAAAAATTGATGCACAAATTAAGATGGCTACGAAGCCTATATTTTGAAGCAGTCTTTCTCATTCTTAATTCCACTGTGAAAATTATCTGAAAGGAGCTTACTTGGCTCGTCAACAGTCCGTCTTCGGACTTGAAAACAGTTTCATCTTCATTAAAACGAATAAATAAACAAATAGAAAGTTTTGTTGAAAAATAAAAGGCTCGCTTTTTTTACGCACTAAAAGTAATATAATAATAAATAAATTTATAAAAGTATGATTTATTTGAATTTGACAACTCGAACTCAAACTATTCTTTTCGCAACGACGAATTGCGATAAGTGTGTGGCACACGTCCGAGAGCTCATAACCCAACTTTGTTTCCGAGCTTTAAAGCTCTTTTGGTTCAGTGGTTAAAGTACTGATTCTGTCACGGAAAGTCTCTAGACCAAACCCCGACAGGGGCATGCATTCGTGTGCCACAAATTGGTAACCCGGCAACTCAACAGATGGCGCTATCTACCGCCAGTACCGCGCCACCATGTCCTGCGTGATGGAGGAGCAAGGACAGGTAAACGCGCCTCGTGGGCAGCCTGCCAATCTGGAAAGAGAAAAACCTGCCAACTGAGGTCCAAAAAGGAAATTTTTGGCAACTTTTTTGCTCAAATAAAAAAGCCGACTGGGATTTTTGTCCGTCTAAAAATCATACAGTACAACCATGCCGCAGAGGCGGATACAAGGGAGGGGCGATGGGGGTGATCGCCTCTCCCTTGAGGTAATCTTACCCTGTAATTTTCAACATTGTAGGTCAAATAACTTAATTTTAGACTAGTTGTAATGATGTTGAAAGAAAGAAATTTGGGCTTTTCCTCGGAAATGTTTCGAAATTGAAGTCCGAAACTAATGTGATCAATATTTACAAACCAATAAAAAAGTAAAAAGTGAGGAATTAAAGTCAACCACCCCTCCCTGAACAAGTACTGGAACCGCCCTTGCCATGCTGTTAGAAAATTCTGACGTGTAATGATCAATCTCTTCTCACCCCAGGAAATAATTCTAGCCACAAATTTAAAGAATCAAAAATCCATCAAATGGTGTTCCACTGAGTCGGTCGTACAACACAGAAATGCTTTGCTAAGTTAAAAAAAAAAAAAGTTAAATAATAAACTCGTTCGAAATGTGTCGACCTGTAGAGTCCCTCGTAATTAACGTAATGTCAAGGTTAATTACAGAAAACCCAGATAAGTGTTTCGCCCCCTCCCCTTCTCTTCGTAATGAATGCGTGTAATTAAACTTACATTAAAATTCTTAGTTTACCTTGTCACCTCATCTTCATTTTATTTGCTGATTTCGTCGCATCTTATCTTACCTGTTTGCATTATACAGAGATAAGAACTCAAAGGTCACTCCGTGCGCTGCCTTTTTCCATAACACTCAAAGCACGCAGGTTAATAAATAAAATATGAAGAATCAGCCCCCCTCCCTCCTCCGTATCTCACTAGCTAGTTTAGGTACACCTTATTGTTGAGTTTTTTCCTCAAGCAAGAGAGAAAATGAATATCGCGTAAGATCTTCTTTCAAGCACCTAATTTAGATATTGTCTGCAAATGTCATCACCTATGTGTATCTTAAAAACATGATGAGTTCATGGAAATATAGTTTAGTGCTACGGTATTCCTTTTCTGTTGCGATTAAAACTGGAACTTGGTAATTGCGTAAAACTTGTTTGAGTTACTTATTTTGCAGTTCGTTGATCTATTAGGTCGAAAGCGAAGTATCTTAGATTTTAAAACAGTTTTGTGTTCTCCGCTTCTGGGGAGCTAGTTTTCGTTAAAACTTTTTATCGGGTTAAGCCTTGGTTTAACTATCTTGTTTATCATACTGTCTGATTTTCTTTCGTTAAACCTCCCGCGTATTTACGTTTGCGTCAGGTCTTCTCTAATCTTACTAAAAGTAGGAGTAATAGATAAGATAATAAGTGGAAGAATAATAAGAAGCATTTTGAGCCGTATCAAACAACGTAGAACGATGCTAATTCCAAATACCTAGTTCATTTGAATATGTCAAAAGGATTTAGCAAAAATGCAAGTTTTAAATTGAAAACTTCGGAAAGTTCTCGATCACAACCCACCACCCCTTTTTTAAGTGGAATGAATGGTTCCCGATTACTAGACGAGGTTTTCAAGGACGGACAGTATGCCCACGTTGTTTTAAAAAAGTTTACTTTTTATAAAAATAATCACACAATTTTTTTGAAGGGTTAGAAGTTTTGAAATAAGATTTGAGGTGAAAAAAAAAATCTAACATCATTTGAATCGTCACCATTTAGTTCGTTTTGACTTTATTCGTTTAAATATTCTTGAAGTAAGAAAAAAAAATATATTTCTATAAATAACGTTAAAGCGACAACAAAATCGAAATTTAATTCGATAAAAATTGCTCTAAAAAGTAAACAATAATTTTTTTCTTTGAACACCATCGAAACTACTTTTAAACATAAGTTTTGAAGTCGGCGCAAAAACGATAGGTAAAATAATGATATTTAACCATATTTTGCCAACATTTTTCAGAGAAACCATTGAAAATTAAAAGCAGAATATTTGTATCATTACACGAAAGTGTGGTAATCAAAGAAATGTGTCCATTAAAATTTATATTTATAGTGGAATTGTAGTTGCGTATAATTCTATATATTGTTTTTGTGCCGACTTCAAAACTTATGTTTAAAAGTAGTTTCGATGGTGTTCAAAGGAAAAAAATATTTTTTACTTTTTAGAGCAATTTCCAACTGAAGTCGGTTCTATTTTTTTTCCAGAAACATTTTACTTCATTCTTTTTAGTGTAAATGCACTTAAAATAATCAAAATATAGTTAAAAAACTAAAAATTACGCTTTTAAATAAAGTTTAAATTTAGTTAAATTTCGTGTTTGATTTAGTTAAGCCTTCATTCAAAATTCTCATTATCATTATTATTATTGTTCCATATCAACCACGTTTTGTAACAATGGATTTCATATTTAATCATTCAGGACAAATCGCTTTAAATTTGACTACTTATTAATTGATATCTTCGTTAATTAAAATCGTATAGTTATATAAATTAAAACTAATGAAACCTGAAAAATTACCAATCTATCGGTCCCTAATCCGACTTTCAGTTCATTGGCGTTCAGGAGAAAGAAGCATGACTTAGAAAGATACTCAGTTTTTAATATAAGTAGATATTTCAAAACAATGTTATCATCATTACATGAAGAATAACATGAAATTTTAGTTTTTCGATCATAACTTTTTTTCTAGTGAACAAATATCGTCATATGAGTATATGGTACCTAAGTTACACCATCTCCTATCAATTAATAAAAAATCATTCAAATCGGTTCTGTAGATCAGATATTATGTGCGAAAAAAAAAAAAAACATACGCTTTGAATTGAGAACCTCCTCCGTTTTTTGAAGTCGGTTGAAAATCAAATAAAACCATAAGTCAAACTAATAAGTAAATTTAGATAGAGCCAGTGTCTCGAACATCGTTCTTTCAACAATTATACAATTAAATGCTTAGTTGGATTTTTCTCTTTCTGTTTTAAAAACTTTCTCCCCACCCCTTTTCTGCTGAAATAAATACATTTTCTACTTCGAGGTCAGCTGGTCCCTTTTAATGTTGCGCGTTCAATAAGAGAAAACAATTCAAGTATGCTATAAAGAAATGAGAGTAACTTATATATCCTCTCCCTTCACCATCTCGATACTAATTAGGTATGAACTCTTCAGTGATGCGTAAAGTTTCATTTTTTTTTACTCTCTCTCTTTGAGATTGAAGCCTGTGTTTTCAGTAAATGTACGTGAAGGAGGGAAGTTGGGGAAGGGGTTACGATCTTGGAAAATAGAACAGATATTTTTTATAGCCAAATAAAACGATTAAATAATTTACTCAGTTTCGCTGGAAAGTGATGTTTCTCAAATAAGGCATGAAATAAATCAGAAAAAAAAGTGAATTAACGTGTTTTTTTTTTTTTTTGCGGGGGGGGGGGGGGGGGGAGTGTTATGCAATGTAATTGAAAACATTTGCGCTCACTTCGTGGAAATCGAGACATATTCGACAGTTTTATGAAAAGCTTTCCCTGAAATTCGATAAAATGCATTTGTTTTTCTTTGTTCAGTATTCATAAAGAAGTATGCGAAAGAATTTTCTTTAGTGTAAAATTTCGCTTTATTTTTTTTTGGTGGGGGGGGGGGGGGGTCACTAAATGCAGTTTTTATATTTTTGATCAAGATCGGAATTTGGGGCCGGAAAAGTTTGTTTTACTTTATTTTGTTCGCAAAATACAACAAAATAGATTTTTTTCCTGACTAATGACACTGTATGAATCTTTTTCGTTCGTTTTTAAACAGCAAATGTTTTACTCGGATCTGTAAATGCTTTCTTCTCAACTGAGAAATGCGAAAATCCAAAAAACTCATTTAAAAATGAAGGAATAAGCAAACAGCATATTATGACTTTTTGGCGATAAGTTAGTGTACTAAGTCTGGCATTGATCAAGCTTGTGTGTATCCGTATAACGAGAATACTCTATTTTCATTGTGGATACAAGATTAGTAAAAAACAGTATGCCAACAACGCTAAACTTGATCGGAGAAAATAGCCAATAAAGTTTTCAGAAAGCCACTTGTGTACTGATAATCACAGTTACAATCGGGAGTTATGATTCCATTTTTTCCAAAATCGTAACTAAGCAATGTTTATGCTAGTAATCATTACTTTTTTCCTTCTTAGAGCTAGGTTTATCTCAGCCCCCGGTGCCAAGTTTGGTTGACGTTGCTCTAGACCAGTGGTTCTCAACGGGGGCGATACCGCCCCCCGGTGGGCGGTGGGAAGATATTGAGGGGCGGTGAACCTATTTTGGGCGGCAGAAGGGCGGTGGACATATTTTGGGCGGTAAGGGGGCGGTGGGTATATTTTAAAATCTTCTGCTTTTATATCACCAAGGAATAGCTTTAACATTTATTTTCTGGGGTTAGCTCCGAATCCTGATCTTTCTCCTAATGTTACTATCCTTCAGGAAGGATAGCCTAAAATTTGCCAATAGCACTTGAATTTCAAAAATGTTTCATTGAGGTGGGTGCCCCCTCCCTAGGAACACCCCCCTCTACCTAAAATAGCCAAAAAATGTGTTTTATTGATGTCCATTTGAAAATTCTTCGATGAAGAGAGCGAA
Organism: Uloborus plumipes; assembly: GCA_038373865.1. Lineage (NCBI taxonomy): Eukaryota > Metazoa > Arthropoda > Arachnida > Araneae > Uloboridae > Uloborus > Uloborus plumipes. The sequence continues at coordinate 464 of JAXGGA010021154.1, read as the reverse complement.
TCTCGAACTGCTCGCCTCTTCTCCAATGGTGACCAAGAAGAGCCAAAAATTGCGTTTTTACGAGGTCAATTTCTAAAAACGTCTAGATGAGAGCCACCTGACTTGACAGACTCTTTGTGCCGTTAGAGCATCCTCCTAGCAACGCTAAAGGTAACTAACAATCGTATACTTCCGATTTCAATGTGAAATAAATTTCCGGAGTATACTCCGGAACTTTTACCATGCAGTCAACATCACCTAAAAAAAAGTAAATTTGCGTTTTTTATACTTCAATTTCAGAGAACGCTGGAAATAGCTCTGACTCCCTAAATATTTTTAACTCAGCCTTAAAATAACTTCAATTTTGAAAAATCACTAAGGATTCTTTCTCCTTAGTTAATGTAACCGAAAAATTGGCTAAGATTGCGTTAATTTTAAATGTTTCACCTGGGGCGGAATCTGAGCCCAAGTTTCAACACCACGAA
>JAXGGA010021153.1:0-17074 GCA_038373865.1 Uloborus plumipes | reverse complement strand
CTACAGAACTCCACTTGAGCTTAAATTGTTGCAAATTTAGTGTTCTTTAAAATGGGTATGCACATGTATAGTTAAAAGTTGCATAGTTTAGGAGTTATAAAGGAAAAACTGAAAAATGTCCGAAAATTTTGCAGTTTTTCGCGAGTTTCGCAGCGAGCACAGGTTTTAGAAAGGTGCAAACTTAGATTTACACTACCGAAAGGGACCCAAACAACATATTAAAAATTCAGAACTACATCCGGATTTGCGATTTTAGCCCCTTTTTTTGCATAGATTGACTGGACTAACATGCATCGAGAATAAATTGTAACTCAACGTGTTTTGTTTTAAATACATATATTTTTCAATGATAAGTGAAAAATAAAGAGGAGAATAACTTGTGGGAATGCAATGGTGACTACTTCCTTTATGTACGTGATAAATACTACTACAGTCGACGCTCGATATAACGACCGTCTCCGTGCTACAGAAAACGGTCTTTATAACGAGTGGTCGCTATAAGAGGTAGAACATAGAGTATGTAGGGATACAGTTGGGGGTTTTCTCACCGGTCGTTGTATTAGGATGGTCTTTATAACGTGTGGTCGTTATAACGAGCATCGACTGTATAAAGAAAGAAGCAAGCAGTTCAGTCGGAATTTTTTTGCTTATTAAAACAATGAATAGCGCGAAAACAGGTAAGCGAGCGTGAAATTGCACTGGAACAGATCATTTGATCCTCAAGCGCTGAATAAGCATTCCGTTTTGTGCAACATAATTTTCAGTCGTATTTCCGCATTGAAATTCAAGTTTGTCGTTTATCGCTCAATAGTATAGCATGCTCCATTGAATCGATCACTAGTTATCGGGCATTAGTTTATTAACTAAATACTAAGCGACTTCGAACTTCAATTTATACTTACAGAACTGTCCAAAAAAGATGCATTCAAACGAATTTAATGTTTTTTTTTTTTTTTTTTATAAAATCCGTGTTTCAATCTACATAATATATGTTTTTCGAAAACAATGTCTTTTATAGCTATAAATGAAATATCAGAAGAAAAATAAATAAGTTTTTAACTATCTTATGTTCGCATAAAACAGACTAGAGAATATGACCAAGTTTTAACTCAGTTTTAACTTTGCCATAGTATGCATATTGCATATGCATACTAACTTAAATATGGCATATAAGTGTTTCGGAATTATCATTCCCGCTAACTACATTGAAGCTTAAAACAGTCGCATTGAAAAAAATGGTCTTAGTCATTTCAAAACAAAGGTGAACACCATGTTTTCGTAATTAGTGCTACAACAGCTGTTTCTATGCAATGAGTTACTGCCCACAGGCCAGGGCTAAGGCAGAACTGAAGCAAATGCACCCACAGCTCAATCATAACATCCTGAGACCGCGGTTTCGTCCTTATTTTGGACTCCTCAGTCAGGAATAGTCAATGATAGAGCTGTTGTAGCCAAAATTGCTTTTAAACTGGTAAATAAAATTAGCTACTTAGTTTTAATACCAGCTAGAAGATGTCTTTGGATCATTAAAAAAGAATGAAACCTGTAATTCAAGTAGGTGAACACCTGAAAAAATTAATAGTTGTCTGGGTAAGATCAATAGGTAATGCCTAAAAGTGAAGTTCTTTACTCTTCTCTTATAGCAACGTTTATAACACAGGAATTCGAACTTGCAACTTCCATTACAAGCCGCGTGCGTAATCATAAGTCGGATGTAATTGAACAATGAGTACAAAACACAGCATGAGGCACGCGTAGGGAGTGTTAAGAGAACGAAAACAATAAAAAGATCACAATCGAATTTATATTTCACAATCAACACGTGTTCGTAAGAAGCCTTCTTATAATTCCCAACTCATAACATCGTGCTTGTTTCAACTCAATGAAAGTATCGAGTAAAGACGGCATGATGTTTCTTTGAAACTCTCTCGAGCAAGGAGTATGTATCTTTTTGTCTTATTTTAGCAGAGAACCTTGAGATATACAGCGAATAGTAAATTCTCAAGAACATAATAGATGACGTAGAAAAGATTTTTCCTCTAATCTTTAATCAATTTTCACATAAAGGTTTGAGCATCTTGTAGTATTATGTAGACCAGCGGTTCCAGAGGCGTATTTGGACGTGAGGCCGCACTGGGCTTTTGAAACTGGCCACCCCCCCCCCCCCCCCGCATGAAGTGTTGAATTTCAGAGTTGTAAAAAAAAAAAAAAAAAAATTATTTACTTGACATAAAATGAGTTTTCAAGGTAAACAGTGCAAAGCCCGGCCACACAGCGAGTTAAACATGAAATTGGTTGGTTGTTAACAACCAGCCAATTGGTAAAAATATGTCTTTTACGAATCTCAACTTTTACTACTACAAATTTGCTCTTACATTATTATAAATCAACATTTTTAGTACTTAATTACATTAAGAACTTTCTTTCGAAATTTAAAACAGTTTTTGAAATGAATAATCTTCACATGTGTTTCAAAAATAGTTTTGAAATTTTTAAAAACTTGTTTAAAGATTTAAATGTAAAAAAAATGTTATGTCTTTTTTTTCCCCTGCGGTTCAATACTTTTGTATGAAAAATTCCACCAGGGCAATTCCATCGTTACAGACGTAACAATCGCAGACTTTGAACACAAATAATTCTGGTTTGGGCTGATGAAAATCTTCAATTTTTTTTCCTGTAGTGTAACTTGATGATGTTTATGCTACATTAAATTTGCGTGCAGATTGCTTAATTACAAAAAAATACAGAAATTAAAAACTGCCTGTTACAGACGTAATTCACAAAACAGCAAAATCTCGACTATGTCATACAACTTACAATATTCCTCTGAATTATACGGAAATTTTGAACTTTTTTTTTTAATACGTGTTCTAGAGACTTCAAGCTTTCTAAAACCATAAAGATTGTGTGGATTTTGACTGCCAAATTTGCGAAAAAAATTCATAAACTTGTTACGGACGAAACAAAGTGGTGTTACAGACGTAACATCTCTGATTTGAAAGTAGAAAACAGTATTTTAAAGCAGGAATAAACAAAGATTTTTGTGCTAAAACAATACAGTAGCATTAATTAACACATTATTTGAATATTTTAAGTTATACTGTAACAGTTTTAGAAAATTTAGGTAAGTCTGGGGGAGATGAGAGCATATGCCGATATGTCAATATGTAACAATAAATTAATGCATCTTAAGACAATTATTTCCAAGAAAGATTGACACAAGAAAAGTTTAGAAGGGCCTTTACACAAATTTATTTATTTGTATTCTGAAAATTAATGCATAGTGGGGCTGCTGCATAAAATCGGGAAAAGTAAATTCCTCCCTGGAATCAGTGATTGGTCTTAGGAGAACTTAAAAATTTGAAAATGTTGGATGATATAGCAGAATACTAGTACCAAACTAAAATTTAACTTTCTTGGTGACAGTTGGTCAATTTTGATTTTTTTTTAATGAAAAAATGTGTCTTTTTTCGTCCGACGTTCTCGAAATTCGAACGGCATTTTCGTATTCTGTTCGAAAACAATGCATTTCGCGGGCTTTTAGCAAATTCGCGATGTTAGCCCACCGTTCTTTCAATTTTCGCCTCAGCTTTAAAACATTTTCCTGGGGCATATAAATAATTTTAACTTTTCCTGCAATGGAGTTTGCACACTGAAAAAAGGAAAGAGCGTCATTGACAAATGCTGTTCTAGATCTTACTCTCTGCCAAACCTGGTGCTTGACCATACCCCCAACTCCATCCACAGCTCCCTTTCCATGTGACGTAGCAAAAAAATGCCAGTTGAGGTATAAATTATAATCAGTTATACCATATGTGTATTTTATTAATCTTAAGAAATAAATTTCAATTACATGCCGACATAATTAAAAATTTCAAAATCAGAATGCCAGAAACTTTAGTACTCGTACCATATTATGCTATATACATGTATTGCTCATCCTGTGCTTTTTACCTATTTAATTGGAAATTTACTTTTGCTACGGACGTAACATAGCGCCATTTGTTATGCCCGAAATGTTACGTCTGTAACAGCATTAATTTAAAAACTAAATCAGTTGCAATATTCTTAACTATGGTGGGCAATTACTTTAAGAATTTGCCAAAAGGACCATTAAGGGTTTTTTTTTAATTTTGATTTTTTAGGACGTAATGACAACTTTTGCTTCTTTTTTGTTACAGACGTAACATCAAACTTCTTTTTTTTAAACTTCAATTACACCATTTAGATCAATTCAAAAGAAATCAATGAATGCATATTATTATAGTACCGTCTTAGTAGTTAAAATTGTGCTACAAGTAGTTATTTTTGTTTTTATTTTTCGATGAGAAATATGCATTTGAAAAAGTGTTCTTTTTTCTGATTTTTTACAAGTTCGTAAATATCGTACTTCCAACTAAGAAAACAAGCGTTATTCTAACTCTCACCAAAAAACCAATGCAAGATTCTTAAAATATACATCTTAAGCTTTAAAATGATGTATAACATAGCAACATAACTTCAATATGAATTTTTGACCAATTGGTTTCACTTTTCATGGAATGGCCCACCAGCATTCCAGTGTTATTAAATAAAGAACAGTATTTAATTCAATTAATTGATTTAATTCATAATGCGGCCGATCCGCCCTGCTGTCCAAACAAAAAGAAAAAGGTGTTCACTTTGCATGGAAAAAGTGCCGCTCCCCCCCCAATCGTGCCACCCTGGGCTATAGCCCATTAAGCCCATACGTAAATACAGCACTGAGCGGTTCCCAAAGTTATTAGCTACGGAATTCGTAATGCTTCTCGTTTGCTTCAAAAAACCTCAGTGCTGATCAATGACTACACAATATACACTGAAGTGACAAAAGTCATGGGATAGCAATATGCAAATTTTCAGATGGCAGTAGCATCGCATATAACAGGTATAAATGCGCAGTGCTTTTACAGAGCTTTCATTTCTGTTCAAGTTATTCATGTGAAGAGGTTTTAACGTGATGATGACCGCACGACGTGAATTAACAGACTTTGAACGCGGAATGTTAGTTGGAGCTAGACGCATGGGTCATGCCATTTCGGAAATCGTTAGAGAATTCAACATTCCCAGATCCACTGTGTCAAGAGTGTGCCGAGAGTATGAAATTTCAGGCATAACATCCCACCATGGACAGCGCAGTGGTCGACCGCCTGCACTTAAAGATCGAGACCGGCGACGTCTGCAAAGAGTCGTAAATTCTAACAGACAAGCAGCACTGCGTCAAATCACCGTAGAAATCAATGTGGGACGTACAATGGACGTGTCTGCTAGAACTGTGCGGAGAAATTTGGATTTCTTGGGCTATTCCAGCAGAAGACCGACTCGAGTGCCTTTACTGACAGAACGACATCGCTTGCAGCGACTCTCGTGGGCACGTGAGCATATCGGTTGGTCCCTAGATGAATGGAAAACCGTGGCCTGGTCCGATGAGTCACGATTTCAGCTGGTAAGAGCCGATGGTAGGGTTCGAGTGTGGCGCAGACCCCACGAAGCCATGGACCCAAACTGTCAGCAAGGCACTGTTCAAGCTGGTGGTGGCTCCGTAATGGTGTGGGCTGTTTTTTCATGGCATGGACTTGGTCCTCTAGTGCGACTGGACCGAACATTGACTGGAAATGCTTATGTGCAGCTACTTGGAGATCACTTGCAGCCATTCATGGACTTCATGTACCCAAACAACGATGGGATTTTTATGGATGACAATGCGCCATGTCACCGGGCCACAACTGTTCGCAATTGGTTTGAAGAAAATTCTGGACAATTCCAACGAATGATTTGGCCACCTAGATCGCCCGACATGAATCCCATTGAGCATTTATGGGACACCATCGAGAGGTCTGTTCGTGCCCAAAATCCTGCCCCATCAATGCTTTCACAATTATGGACGTCTATCGAGACAGCATGGCTCAAATATTCCTGCAGAAGACTTCCAACGACTTGTTGAGTCTATGCCACGTCGAGTTGTTGCACTTCGCCGGGCAAAAGGAGGGCCGACACGATATTAAGAGGTATCCCATGACTTTTGTCACTTCAGTGTAGTGTTAACGACCAGGAAGTTAAATGCTAATCATTCGCTATCATAAAATGAAGGACTTGGAGGATGAAGGAGCTACGATACATTTAAAAAAATGAACACTCTGGACAATAGTAAAAAATGGATACAAGTAATCAAATAAAACTTGGTACATCAAACAGTAGATGTCATTAGACCAATTTCAGACGCACACTAAGACAAAACCAGAAAACAAAAAAGCTGCAGAAACGGCAACAATAAAACTTTGAACTTTAAATACTGACATAACCCCTTCAATTACTTTCTTCAATATACTCGTAGAAGAAACATGAGGAGGAAATTCGGGCTAGGATTCGCGTAATATTGCAATTACTTGCATTGCTAACAGATTTATAGTAAGTCTTACTTTCGTAAAAGCAGTTGGTAGTATCATTAACAAATGTTATACATGTGTTCACTCAAGTGACGAATTTCAGAATGTCGGTGTAGGTTCATTATATGATATGATAATATTGTTTACTTTTAAAAAGCAGTAAAATTTCTGTGCAACATCGAGAGGTTTATTTTATTTTTTGAAATGCTTTGCCCCAAAGAGTTAATAAGTAGCTATTAACTTCAGAATGGAAACCGAACTTTCTATTATCTGTGTGCGGTTTCCCTACATTCTTTAATAATCACCTGATTATCCGGTTTTTGTCGATTTTTCGTGTATAAAAGAAAAATAAAACTGTAAAATGCACCGTAATAAACTATAAAACTATCAATTTTAGTTTCTTACTTTAAAATTAGCAATTTTACAGTTTACTGTCGTAAAATTTAACTGTATAATACTGTACAAATAACAGTATAGCGCTGGCAGCAGAGGTTCCAGTTTAAAACTGTAAAATGCATGATAATAAGCTGCAAAATAGCTATTTTACAGTTTATTACTGTAACATAGCAATTTTTTATCTTATTACAATAAAATTAGCTGTATTATACTGTAAAAACAACATTCATTTTTTAGTGTTAAAATATTGTCCGTTCTTTGCGAGACAAAACTTATAATCATTGTTATAAATACATTGGCAAGCAAGCGTTTAGAAAGCGAAATTATTTATCAGTAGGTACTGACGTATGTGGTTTTCCCATGCATCAGTTCTTCAAATTACTGTTGAAGTGAGGGGGTAGCAGAGGGTGTAACTCTTCCTTTCATCCAGGAAATGGACAGTTCTAATGTCAACTTTTACCTTCCGCTGAATACGATGAAAAAAGAATTAATGCCCAATTTTCCAACTTATTTGCGGTTTACCTAACCACTTTTCATTACAAAACCACTATCTGCCTTTTTTTTCATTTTGGGAATAAATCCGAACAGTTACTACCTTACATTGTCAGTGGTTTTGGAAAGTCAGTTTTAATCGAGATCTCGTCGTATTTTGAGGAAGCTTTCAATGATAAAAACTAGAGTTAATTATTGACCATTTTATTTTGATAATGATGAACACCAAAATATATGTTCCAAATAAATTCGAACTGACCGACTCAAGAATAAATAAATGGAATAATCCGTAATACTTTTCGAAGAGAGAATTCATCCACAATCAGTGGTTAGAAAAAAGTGGTCGTCAGTCACGTTTTGTGGTCAAACATTTAGGTTTGACGCCCAGATTCCTAACCTCGGTGCCAAGTTTGACACTTAAAGTTTTGGATCATGTTAAGTTTTTCTTACCTTACTGATCGTCTTAAAGACCCGTGACTGGCAAGAAGAAAAATTTGTAAAAGTAGTTTTCAGATGCAACCATATACTATCTTATTTTTTCCCTCCTGTAAGCTTCACAAATGTGCTGTCGGAGGTGTGTGGCATATAGGCAATGTGACCAGCATATATATATATATATATATATATATATATATATATATATATATATATATATATATATATATATATATATATATATATATATATATATATATATATATATATATATACATATATATATATATATATATATACATACATATATATATATATATATATATACATACATATATATATATATATATATATATATATATATATATATATATATATATATACATATATATATATATATATATATATATATTAATATTTGGGAACATGTAATTGCTTATTATGAATGGCAGCTAGGTTCTTCTCTTTGAAGACCAGAAACATACTAGGTGCCATCATAATTCATATTTCTAACACTGTCCATTATCCACACCGAATTAAACTCGATAATTTACTGAATTTGAACATTCGCAGAATAAGTCTGAATCATGCAAGAGGGAATTATTTCGCTAAAGGAAGTAAGAATTCTCCCCAAAACACAATCCAGATTACAAAACTCTCTTATGCATTCCACCCAATCGTATGCAACGATCTAACGGTAAGCTTGACACTGTTTCTGAAGTGAGTGATCCGTCCATGCGGCATTCCCTCGGCGAAACCCGTTCAGCTATGTGGAACGGATAGTTTTTGGAATGAGTGACTCATGGCAAATATGACTCACCAGAGGAAAAGCGGTAGATCATGGAAAATTTTAGAAACAATTCACGAAAAAATCACCTTGAGTTTAATTAATCTTCTTCCGAATTCTTACACGATGAAATGGACCAATCTCTTTGTAAGGACAGAGTAACAGGTTTCATGTTAAAAGAGATGACGTGTTATTAAGAACGTTTAGAAAAGCCACCCACGCAATGCAATTTTACTTGCGGTCTGAAAATTTCTTTTTCGCATTGTTTAACACACGTTTCTTGGAAAATACATTCGATCATATAACAATAGCTGTTTAGTGTTTTTCTGTAACAAAATAAAAACTTTGCGGGATCGATGAAAATCGAGTTCGACTGATTTTATTTACTTTCGCATCTCGGTTATTAACTCTATGCGAAAGATTTTCTTTACTTTACTGCCATTTTTTTCCTGTAAAATCCGAAATAATGCTAGTAATAATAAAATATATCTTGTAAGTAAAAATAATCTTGAACATTTGAAAAAAGATCATTGTGAAAAGGATAGCAAAAGAGAAACAAATGAATTAATAAATACGTTTTCTGCTTAAAAAACAAAAGTAAAAAAGCAAAAAACGCCCAGGAGTACTGCATACACGTGTTTCGGCGTTACAAGGTACGTCTTTTTCAATGCAAAACATGTGAGCTTGTGGAGGCAAAGACATCACACAAAAGCAACAGGAACAGAAGCAAGCAGCTTAAAAAGCCAACAAAATGAATTAACTGCACACCAATACGAAAATTAAAGAACTAATAGGAAAGCAAACATTGAGATGAGTTTCTGGTAGAGAGCTTCTACTCGAAATTTTTATTTTATCACTTACATCCCGTTTGTTTCTCACTGTATCAATTAAAGTGCCTGAAGAGTAAGTGCTTGGATAAAAGAGCATTTCGAGTATTTTTGTGAAGTATTCGCTTCGACTAATCTGTGCTTTTTCAAGAGCATATTTTTGCTATCGCGAACTACATCTTATAGTAACTTTTGCGAAAGGTTGGTCTGCACAGTTAAACGACAATCCATAGAGCTTCGAGTCTACTGCACTTCCCTAAAAGTCAACGTACGTATATATATATATATATATATATATATATATATATATATATATATATATATATATATATATATATATATATATATAGATAGATAGATAGATAGATAGATAGATAGATAGATAGATAGATAGATAGATAGATAGATAGATAGATAGATAGATAGATAGATAGATAGATAGATAGATAGATAGATAGATAGATAGATAGATAGATAATAGTTTTAATAATTCAAGTTAGTGGATTGACATTTTCATTCGTTGAACAAACGTGTACTACTCTTAACAACACATTAGACCCAAACAATAAAAACTTGCTAAGAAGAACTACATTTGTATGATGGTGCACACCCAAAAAAGAGTCCCTAAAATGCAAATTTTCAGAACTTTTCAACTAATATTTTAGCTACAGAAAGAAGAGTGCTCTAAATTCATATCGTAAGTTTCTGTTTTATCTTGTTCTTCAATGTATCTTACTGGTTAAACCGCATCAGCTGATTTAGTTTTTAGTTGTTAGGATTCATAAAAAAGACTCCATTATTTAAATACATCCATCCGTTTAAAAGAAAGAAACGGTGGGAAATCATTATTTTTTCTTGGAGATTTGCAAAGTTTTCCTAGAAATTTCACCGAATAACTAAACAATTAAGTAAGTATAAAACTTATTTGGCCGTCATAACTCAAAAGAGCATAAATCCAAATTTTGCTGCAATTCATTTTTAGATTTTTTGTTGTTTGTTCAAAGATATAGTTATTAAATAAATTTAAAATTTTGTTCATGCAGGATTCCACTTGTGAACTAAAACATTTCTTAAAATATAACAACATTTAAAAAGGTTAAAAATTCATGTATTCTAGTTTTCCCAAACATTTTTTTCTCTCGGAGATAGGGCTTTCTTTCTTATGAAGGCAGTATTGTTCAACATAACGAAAAGCACAATAGCACTGTGAATGATAAACGACTACATATACATTTGCACTTCCTTAAACATTGGTAACTCCTAAATAAATAAGTACCCAACTCTACTTCCTAACTTCAATCACTACTGAACACAAATAATTATAGTTTTAAAAAAAACCCCTAAAAAATACGCTTTTAGAGTTAATCAAACTATATTTGATGATACTCTAATTGATTTCCCTCTGATGTTCAAAATTATTGAATATCGCTAAATTTACATGCACTTATAATACATCCACATGTAATGTAGTTTAGCCTTTAGTATTAATAATAGTATTAAATATATTACTTTTATATTTGTAAAGAACGTGAATTTTATCTTTTATTCAGAGCTACATACATACATACATACATACAAACAAACAACCCACATGTAAAACTCATAAAAGCGTATTAAAAATGAAAGAGACAGTATTTCCGAAAAAGAGAAGAGATGTATAAAACTGCAAATAATGGTAATAATAAAAAAATGTGTCTTTCAATCTTCAGGAAATCTCCAGAATCAGAGCATGAGAAATAGAATCTTGAATATCGCGTTGAAAAATGTCTTAATTTGTCCATGCAAAAATGACGCCTTTCAAAGAGTGTGACCCTAATTTTAATATCTCGCTCATTGCCTTGCCTAGGAATTGGGCCGTTTCAGAACAGAAAGATAGATATGCAGACAATGTATACATGCGCTGAAAAACGAAGCACATTTTAAGCATCCGCTTTCCCTTGCAGTTGATATTTATCGTAGGTAGAGAAGAATGTAACGCTTTCAAAGAGCTGAACTAATCCACTGAACTGAAATCTGATATTTAATGAATGTACTCCTTCTAAAATGGGAGTTAAAATCTTCATACTTGGCATATAATTGTTGTGACTCAAAATTTGCAGAGGTTCCAGTTTAAAACAATAAAGCTTAGTAATAAACTGTAAAACCAGCAAATTTTAGTTTATTACTGTAAAATTAGCAGTTTTACCATAAAATTAGCTGTATTATACTGTAAAAACAACAGTTTGACACTGGCAGCAGAGGTAACAGTTTTAAACAGTAAAATGCACTGTAATTAACTGAAATTAGCAATGTTACAGCTTATTACAGTAAACTAGCAAATTTTATAGTTTACTACTGTAAAATTAGCAATTTTAGTTTATTACTGTAAAATTACCTGTGTTATACTGTAAAAACATCTTTTTTTACAGTAAATAAGCGCATTTTTCAAATCGCTCATGTGCTGCACTAGAGGCACAACTCAAAAAGCACGCGTTAAGGACAAAGAACAGGTGCTAATATGAAAATGTACATTATTTTTAGCAGCAATTTCAGCACAACTCATATTTCAATATTAGACCGTAATATAGGAAAGCAAACTGAAGCATCTTTTTTATGCATTTTCCTTAGCAATGAAAAGTTTGAGCCCACTTGTCTCAAAACATAATTTTTTGAGCTGTGCCAATAATACAGCCCATAAGCGAAGTGCGTTATTCACACATTGTCAGTGAAAATATCAGGATAAGCACGTAGAGGAAGTTAAGGGGGACAAATCACAGAACATAGCGAATAAAATGTAAATGGGTTTTTGTTGTTTTACAAGGTGGATAGCAGACAAGCCACAGAAAGATAAGAAATCGACTGCGACTTATGACTCAAGTATGATTTCGTTGCATAACTTTTTTCTATAAAATTTTTAAAAATTACATTCTAGCAGTGTACCTTTAGCTGTAATTTATCAGGCTATTTTGCATGTGAGCATAGATTGAAATAAATGATTACTTAGCTTCCAATTTCTTAATTAAAACCGCATTCATGCATCTTTCGCTGCATCTGTTTTCGATTAAGGAACATTGAATTGAAAACAATGGTCGACTTATAGTCGAAAAAAACTACCCTGATAGCATTGTAATACACAGATTAGGATGTGCATTTTCTTACCAATGCTGCCAGGTTAAGTTTACTTCAACTACAATTTACTCAAAATAATATCCTGGTACTGGTTTATACACAAAAAACGATAGAAGGCTTTAGATCTAGATTTTTATTCTGCTCTCAGCATTAGCGTACATAGACTTAGGTGCGTTCCCCTGCAAGATTTGTAATATGGGCTCCTACTTCCTATTAAACTTCTTTGATGAGGTGAGGATTAAAAATATAAATTATATATATATATATATATATATATATGTATATATAAATCTTAAATATAGTTTTTTTAATGTAGTAGGGAAGACCGGCCAGTGAATGTACACTTAAGCAAATTTTCAATTTAAAAAATTCATAGCGTCGGAAAAAAATAGCAGCATTTTCAACATGGAAGTAAAAACACTTCACATGATATACACTCAGTATTTTTTTTTTAATGTTAGGAGAACTCTTATGGTTCTGCATTAGGTTTTATTGGGGGTAGAAACGAAAAAAAGTGCCCAAACCCAGTGAATGAACACCCTTACCAGTGAACAAATGCAGCATTTTCTAGTCATTTTCTTTCTGTAAATGTGTCGAAAGGAGTTCCTTCTGCTGATGCATTCAAGAAAAATGTTTCGAAACCTTATTTTTTCATGAAAAATACGAAGTATTCATTCACTGGTCGGTCTTCCTTATATACCGTAAAATGGGGTGAATCGGAACACTTTTCAGCTTTAATTGTAAAAAAAGCAGTTAAAAGATTTTTTTTTTTAATTTGATTTTTTGGGTAAAAACTTCGGTCTTGCTTTACTTTTGATACTCCAAGCAAAGACAAAACATTTCGAACAGTTATTGTTCATATATATAGGAATTTAGGGGTGTTCCGAATCACCCCGCAGATAGGGGTCAATCGAAACACATGTTAAAATTTTTATTTTTTTCAATTCAACCTGTAATAGGTCTCACAAACATGAGTAATATTGATGGGGGAGAATAAGAACAGGTAATTACTGTCAAATAAATGTATAATTTCAATACCAGTAAACGTTTATAATTTGTCAAAATTCAAAATAATTTTGAACTTATAAAAAATCAAAATTAATTTTAAAAAATGTTTTTGAATTAAAATACAAAGATTTAACATGAATGGAAGTCACTCATGTCGTCCACAAATATGTACTTGTCCTTAAAACTAGCAATTGTGACTTGGCTTAATTTTTTTCATAGCATCTCCTGGGATGAACTCTGGCTTTTCTTTAGTTTCTTAAAATCTCTGGGTTTCGGGGATTGTCCTGAAAGATTTTTTCGCTTATTCATCACTGTCGGTGTGCTGGACTTTTACTACATAAAGTCTATGTGACTTTCCCCCTCGTATTTTAAGTAAAAAGAAGTCTCATGGAGAAAAATCTTTTGAAATCTGCATTTTTTTGTCATTCTAAGATTTAGTTGCTCACGAGAAGGGATAAACAGAAATAAATCCTTGTCCTATTCTTGATTAGAATTGGGGTTAGAATCTTGGTTTTTCAAACAGTTTCCTTCAAATAAGTTTGAATTAGAACAACAGAACTAAGTGTTCCGATTCACCCCGCAAATTTTTTCCCTGTGGCATTTTTCAGAATTCTTCATTTTGATGACTTAATTTATAAAAAATGTAAATTCTAATGTGGTATTCTGCTGTTCAGATACATGTATAATTGAAACATACCACTCTTAGTTTTCAAATATAAGAAGGTTTGTTCTTGCATATGAAGTTTTGCAGTCTATGAAAATGTGATGTTTTCTAGCATTCCACGTGCAGCCCTCCTTAGAAGCCAGTAGCGTTGCCAGATTGACAAAAGTAATTTTTTCCTACTTCCTATGATCTTACCTTTCTAAAAAAAATTCATGGCGAAAAATACCCAATATTATATTTATGAAGAATTTCTTTGCACGGTCGGGAAGTTTTGTTCCGATTGACCCCGCTGTTCCTATACACCCCATTTTACGGTATATATTTTTTTTAATCAGTGCGACTCCTTTATAACATCCTGTATATTATGGCTCGTAGTTTTTAATGAAAAACACATAAAGAGGCTAATTAAACCGATATTATAAATGAGTAACATTTGTTTGGGCAGCCAACAGGTTATTCAGACAAAGCAACAAGAACAAATCATTCCCACGGGGAGCTTTTTGAAAGCTGGCTAGCAGGCAAATTATAATCATGGAAAGCGCTCGAGAATCGTGGGATCTGACTTTTATGTGGGCTGGGCCTGAATCACGCAGTTCACTCACCCTCATAAGCGCACGGAGTTATGGGAAGAGATTCAGCTGCACGCGGTGAAATATGATGGACAGCTATAGGGATCATTGAAGAAAGTAGAATTCAACTTTCCCAGTTAATTGAGACATTTTTTATTGTTTCACTTTTCCTTGATGAAGATAACTTGAATGTCGATGCTGATCCGCGTTTCAGCATGGTTTATACAGTAAAAACCGTTACAACGAATACTAAAACGAAATATCCGTTTCAGCGAAATAATTGTTCAGTCCCGTTACATTGTTTCAGTATCAATACAACAAAATTCCTGACACAGCAAACAGTATTGCTGCTTCTTAAAGTTCTTTGCAACGAAATTTAACTGCATTTGTAAAAATCTACGTTTCAAAAACACAATTGTCGCATATATTTATATCGGGCTATGGGGAACCATATTTTAATGCAGAAGAAGTAAGCTTTTAGAATGAATGGTACCATCAAAGAAAAGTTTACTGTTAGTGCGTTTATAGCTGGAAAAAAAAAAAAAAAAAAAATACTGCATAAAATTCTGTTTTGCCGTTATTTTTAGAATTTATAAAGCAAGAAAACATTTTACTGAATCATCTGTGAATTTAAATAGAATGGAAAGATGAATGGGCAAAAAATATTTCTGCCTTGCTTCAAAATTGCTCCGTACAAGAACCTATTTAAAGAACCACGATGAATTATCTAATTAAAAGGAGAGATAATGAACAATCTGCAGTTAAAAGCCTTTTCTGATATCGGAAAGCTAAACAAGCAATTGCTGATGAGTCTGACACCTCCCTCTTCCTTAGATTAAGGAACAATTTCCGTTTCTCGCCAGCTATGGTTTGGCAGAGAACTGAACTTATTCAGTCACTAAAATTTTCGGTTCGGCACAAGAGACGAAGTGCTATGGCATTTCTTGATAACCAACATTTTAGCAAAGACTCTTAACTAGGAAAATAATTTACATGACTCTTCGCAGGAGAAAGGTTGCAAGTATTGAATTTTAATGTGAAAAGACAACCACAAACTATAGTAAAAAATTCTTACTCTTCAAAGTGATGTGTGAGACTTTTTCTTTTTTCTGTTCATCGATTTTTCAGAATAAAAGTAAAAATCTTCAAAATAAAAGTTATCTTTTTCGGTATGATGGACAGTATTTTTACTACAATGTAACACACAAAATATTTGTTTCGAAAACTAGAAATTCATCATTTGCGGATTTTAGATAATGCAAAATAAAAATCATAATGAAAAAAATTTCTTAACGATCTTGATATTGTTTATTTGACTTTATATTGGCTGTTCAGTATAAGCGGACTTATTTTTACATTGAAAAGGCACGCAGTGAATAAAACATTCTATTGTTATCCGTCATAAATTGAGAAAAAAATAAAAAATAAAAGGAAGAAAGAAAACCTATGAGATGTTTCAAAGAACAGTTACTTCAGTTGAAAAATACAGCATAATTCAACACCCAAACACAAAGAATTTTCACCTTTATCAAATAATTTAGTTTTGTTATCATACTTCATTATTATCCTTTAATTATGATCATGATTACACTCCGTTATAGTTTACCCTGAATTATAAGCATTGATAATGATAACTGGTCCAGGTTAAGGCATGCACTCGTCAGTTCACTTAGTTTTTTATTTTTCACTTTCGAAATTAAAAGTAGAAAGGAAATAATTAAACGATTCTACTTACCAAAACTCCAGAACAACACAAATTTGGCGACATAAGTTAGCATTACGTGAGTATAAATTATTTCACGCTTTCATTTTCATGGCTCAAAAAAATTATTTCGATTTTTTTTTTTTTTTTGAAAATAAAAAAGTAAAGAATAATTGAGAATACGATATCAAATTCAGTCTTTTAATTTGTCGAGTTTGATGTATCAGAAAATTAAAACCATCCTGATTTTAGGAGTAAAGTAATAATGTTTAAGAATAATATTTCAAATGAAATACATTAACCAGAGTAGAAAGAAAGGAAGAAACAAGAGTGCAAAACAAAATTCTAAGTAAAATTTTCAGAGTTACAATAATAACGGCATTGGAAAAAAAATGTTTAAAATGAGAAACCACTTTTCTTGGAACCAAATGATATCAAATGTATTTTAAAAGTAACACAATGGAATTCGTTTAATTTTGATTGTGAAATTAGAATTACTCTAGTTTTATTTTTGATTTTTGATAAACGAAAAATACTGCAATACTAATAATCAAAAGCATTGAAGAATAGAAAGAAATATTTTTCACTGAAATAATAAAGTTGGCTTCAAAAAGTTTATTTTTTAGAACAAAAATTGAAAAAAATCAGAATCTTACAGGGAAAAAAAGAAGGAATGATTCCC
>JAXGGA010021152.1:0-17074 GCA_038373865.1 Uloborus plumipes | reverse complement strand
ATGAATAAAAATTGATTTTCAACACAAAATGCAACTATTTTGATCAAATTAAAAAATATATATATATATATTAAAAATAACTAAGTATATTATGAAAATTATATAGAGTTATTAAATAACAAACCTTCCATGTATCCATAAGTTAACTTCTGATATTTCTGCCAGGATATTTCAGTTTCCCCATGAGGATTGAGACCTTTCCATTGCCGCTCAGAATCTTCTATTATGTATCGCTTCTGGGTGAGCTGTATCCAATCTTTTAATTCTTGCATAGATACAAATCCATCCTAAATTAAAATATTTCAGAATTCAAATCCACAATCCAAAGAAATAACTTTCATTAGCACTAAGACACTTAACATTCTGAAAGATGAAAAAGTAATAAATGTAGTAATATTTTTTGCAAAATGGTGCCTTATTAACACTGAATTATCGTTCACTGAAAAAAAAATGCTGAAAATGAATCAATTTTTTATAATATTCATGCAACAAGCCAACAAGTAATAATTACTTACCTTATCAGTATCAATTTTGTCCACAATTTTTCCCAATCGCCGTTTGCTCTCTTCTGGACTTAAATCATCAAATGTTTTTGCTTCCTTCTCTCCTAGAAAAGCTTCATGATCATAATCCACATTGTGCAGGTCTTCTTTATAATGGTCCTCATCGCTCAAAGCCTGGAAAAGACACGTTTTTGTGCAGCAATTGAAAAGGATTTTCTTTTGTCATTGATAATAGCTTGGAAATTATAAATTTAAAAATGCAATTGGTAGTTTTGAATACTAAATTATAAAAAAATATGCAGGCGTACTGACAAAAATTTTGAAAATTAGTTGAAATCCAAGAATTCCTGAGACAGAATGTGTTTCAATAATCCATTTATAATCACATAACATATTGTGAAAATTAATGCAACCCTTTCATTTTTATTTATTTATTTTCAATTTAAAATTTGTCTTTCAAAAAATTTGCTAATTTGCTCTTGTCCTATTGAGAACAAACAAACAAACAAAAAAAAGTTTACCACAACTAAGTTATGTTTTATGCAATGCAAGTATGGAGTTTTACATTGAAAAAAACATTTATTTTGCAAAACGGCCCTCACATTTAAGCATTTAATAAAACTATCTTCTGATCAAATCTTTTGATCAGAAGTGTTGGTCTTCCATTTGAAACTAACATACACATTAACAAAAATCAACAAAATCAAGCCTTGTTATCTTCTAAAAAATTGAACTTTAAATTATATGCAAAATAAAAAACGCCAACTGAAGAATAAAGTTCAAATTCAAATACGGCTTTATTCAACTTTTTAAGAAGACCATTTGTATTTTCCTGCTACACAACAAAAAATTTTTTATACAATTCTTTCCATTAGCAATTCTTTTCCATTTAAGGGAAAGCAGTCAACCTTTCTGCTAAATATAACTTATTGATCCGTCATAGGTCGAAATTAGAACAGCAAATCGCTATCTATTAGCATAAATTAAAACAATTTTTATTAAAAAATTATTTTGCACACGGAAGAACAAAACTTGATTCAAAAATAAGTAAATGTATGTTATGCTGTACGTCAATCACTCCAGGCAAGCAAAAAATGAAAATGCAGAATAAATACAAAAATTGGAATTAATTTACTTCCATCCAATTATGAACAAATAGGGAAAAGTAATTACATTTTCATGCACTCTTTTAGAAGCTCCATCCGATTTTGGAATCACAAGCGAGTTACTAGAAAAAAGTAATACGTTAAAGATAACTAGTAGGAACAAAGAATTCATTTCGAACAGCACAAACAAGTGAATTTGTGATCCGAAATCGGCGAGATAATTTAAATCCGGGAGTAAAGTAGTTAAAAATGTGCTTGGATGACAGACAACACAGAACAAGCACAATGCACCCACTCAAATTCCTAAGCGGGTAATGTTTTTCATATGTACTTATGCAGCAGACGATTGTCAGAGCGCCATCTGTTGATGAAATAAATCTCTACTAATTAGCACAGCTCTCGTTTCATCAGACGGGATGGTAAAAAAATTTCACCGGAGGGGGGGGGGGGGAGCTCTTTTTACAATGTATAGAGATACATGCAATTCGAACGTGGGTTGACAATTTCGAGCAAACTGGTTCAGTGGTCAGGCGCCTGTTTGGTAACCACGTCATTTCCAGGAACGCTGACATTGTTTGGCCACCTCGTTCCCCCGACTTATCAGTGTGCGATTTTTATTAATGGGGTTACTTGAAGAGTGTAGTCTACAATACACGTCCCAAAACCCTACCTGCACTCAAAACAAGGATTACAGAAGAGATCGCAGCAATACCACTCGACACTTTGCACCAGGTAATGCAGAATTTTCAAAATCGACTTGCTGAATGCATCCGGCAAGACGGACATCATCTTCGCGATATCATCTTCAAAACTTGAATGTTTCTTAAATTTCCAATGTTGTAGTGTACATTAGGCATCCTGAATAAATTAAAAAAAAATTATTCCTTGTTTTTTTCTTTTTTCAAAAGTTCCCATCTTTTTGCGCCACCCTGTATTTGAATTGTTACCTTGCTCCCTCCAAGCACTTTTTTTAACACTTAAGGCAATTACTAAGAAATTTACTCGTAAAAGGAAGTAGTGTGGGGTCCATACCAGATTTTTTTCCTTTATTTTTGAAACTTTTTAAACTTCAATGTCGAAAACTCACCAGAAGAGAGTCGTCTCCATCGCCCTTAGCTGGGTCTCCGCGAGCAGCACTATCCACCGGTCTCCGCGGGCGGGTGCTCCTCCTGGGTGGTGGCGGTGGCTACAACCTTCGATCCTCCTCACTGTAATTCAGCTGAATTTTGACATTTTGAATTCAAATTATTTTTTTTCCCAAACTGCCATAGGAGAAGACGATTTGTTAGAAACGATTAAAAAAAAAAAAAAAAAGCTCAATGAATAGGTACCTCTCGCAATTTTCGATTGCAAAAAAAAAAGTTGAATTCAGGGTGTCGAAATTCAACTGAATGTGAGAGACTGGATGCTAGATGTTGTTAATTTTTTTTATTTGAGGAGATGCGCGGGGGGGGGGGAGCAACTGCCCTCCCTTGCCTCCCTCTGAATACTCCCACACAGGACGCTGCTGTAACAGTTTTAAGTTTCCTTGCTTTTCTCTTGTCTCTGAACTAATTTTTCAATTTAAAAAAGTTTTTGTTATAACTATCGACTATTTTAAATATTTATTGTACTATTTGTCCGATTTAATTTACCCAATTTTATCCAGTGTTCGTTCTTCGGACTGTTTTTGCCTACCACGGTGGTTGAGTCGACCACCTTGTCTAGTAGTCAGAGGAGTCTGACCGTGATGCGGTGGCCTCGGGTTCGAATCCCGACTCAGGCATGGATATACTTTCCCTCTCTCCTGTCCTTGTCCTTCTTCTGTGTGAATGACTGTTAGGCTGCCTGCCCTTAGAAACGGGTCTTATGGCTTGTGTGTTGAGCTGAAATCGGACTTCTACCATAATGGTGCTCAGAAAAACGGAAGCCGTATCTATTTTGCCTTAAACCGGGTAGATGCACCTATTCGGACTCGGGTTCCCGAGTGGCATAAGTAACAACAACAACGGCTTTGAAATTGTGGCGATTTTTTGTGAGACCAGATTTTACCAGGACCTGAAAATCAATTTGGTTTGATCGGGCCTCAGGGCCTAATTAGCGCACGGTCCTGCAGGTCGCCGGATCTGGGCATCTCAAGTTATTTTCATTATTATTTTTTTCTTTCTTTTATTTTGAATGACCGCATTTGGCTGCAAGGGCGTAGCCAGGACTCACTTTAGGGGGGTGCAAGCAGTGGCACCCCAATAGGAGGTCACTGTGACCTCCCTAAAAGTTCTTATTTGATACAAATTGGCTGATGAAATTTGAAAACAGTGAGACAGTATTGCAAGGCTGAACTTCTTCATTTTATTTATATTTTTTTCTCTTTAATTAATTAATTTATTTATTTTCGTGATGCCTCACGTCTCTTTTGGTAGACATAGATAAGTATGCATTCTTGTATTTTATTTATTTATTTTTACTTCCTTTTACGTAGTAAAGGAAGTATTGTGATCGCGAAACAAAAAATCACTCAAATTTGAGTCTAAATTTTGATTTTGCTCACCCCCGAATGAAAATTCCTTAGTTTTTTTGACTTGTCAGCACGTGCATATGTACCTACCAACATATAAGCAGCCGAAATTTTTTTTCAACCACCCCCGAGTTAATTACGACGAGTTTTCTCGTGACGTCTGTATGTACGTGTGTGCGTATGTATGTATGTATGTGGGTCGCATAACTCAAAATCTATTTGTCGTAGAAGCTTCTAGCTTGGTATGTAGGCTCTGAGGATGGCCTAGTTGTGCACCTCCTCTTGTGGTTGCATTTGAATGTTCCCAAGGGGGTGTTTTACCCCTTTTTTGGGGTAAATCAGTGTTAATTTCAATGCAGACTCAAGTGATATGAATTGGCGCTACCACTTGGCGATATGTCGCCAAGCTTTTGGTCGCCAAGTGTTTGACGCCAACTTGGCGACGTATCGCCAAGTTGGCGACAAATTTCCCGAAAAAATTATTTTTTGAATTTGGGTTCAACTTGGCGCTATTGGCGATATTTTGCGAAAAATTCACTGAATGATATTAAAATCAGCAATATTTAGAAAATTAACCATTGCAAAATATTTTTTGCATTGTTTCGTGGCAGATTAGGGGAGTAAACATTTGAATTGTTACCTTGCTCACTCCAAGCACTTTTTTTAACACTTAAGGCAACTAGTAAGAAATTTACACGTAAAAGGAAGTAGTGTGGGGTCCATACCAGATTTTTTAATCATTCAGTAAAGTTCTGAGTTTCACTCGGTAAATTAAAAATTTTCTCCTCAAAAACAGACAAGCTTACTATCATTTTCTGAAAAGTAATCAATACTAGATATAATTTTTTTTTTTTTTTTTTGTGTCGTGTGCCAGCCAGGCTGGAAATTTGGGGCGCTGCTTCACTTTTCCAACTGTACCGTAATTTGGTGTGAAGTCCGACTTCCACAGTACACACATGCCATAGGTACCCGTTTATAGGGTAGGCAACCTTTCACACAACAACACATTCACACAAAGAAAGGACAAGGACAGGAGAGAGAAAGCACATCCATGCCCAAGCCGGGACTCGAACCCGGGGCCACACCATCCATGGCAGACTACTGTTACCACTAGACAAGGTGGCCGGCACTAGATATAATAACGCAATTTATAAAAGGTTCCCAAAAATGAGCATAAAAGTCAAATTTTTCAATAATATTTCGCCCTAAAATTTTTATTCTTCGCATACTCAGATTAAAAAAGTTGTTTTCAAGCTAAAAAACAAATTTGGGTTTGGAAAAAGGATCCGTGTAAGGTAAAGAATGAAGCGCATTCTCTGATAAGAGGCGCCAAGGACTTAAAATTTATTGGTGGGAGAGGAGGCGGGGGGGGGGGATTCTCAATGACCGAATGAAACTCCAAATTTCTTTGAGTAATAAAATACGAACTTATTTGTCTGCACCAGCATATTACAATGAAAAGCATGAAAGGGGACAAAATCGTTCGTCAAAAAAATAAATAAAATGGGAGGTCACAGTGACCTCCCATTGGCTCTGATCTAGGGGGTGCAGCTGCACCCCCCCTAGCTACGCCCTTGTTTGGCTGCACTACCGCTCGGCGCCCCCAAGCGGTTGCATGTGTCGCTTGCCCCTAGGACCGGCCCTGAACACACGCAATGGGTATGCAATGACTAAAGGTTTATTGACTTTCAACTACGATTACCATTTTACCAGAGGAACACTTAAAAACATGTCGGTTGCCGAGACGGGATGTGTGGAGTTTCGCACGCTCTTCGAACGCACTTCGGTGGCGATGATAAGCTCTGTGACAACCGCCAACTGCTGCTCCTTGACTGCTTCGCCTAATGCTTTTTTTTTTTTTTTCAGAAGTCATCAGCTTCAACATGCATGAGGACTGCGTACTATACGCTTTGCCTCCTGACAAACACAGGACAGATTTACGGTACAGAGAGGATGAAATAACATCCATGGGCAAGGCGGGACTCGAACTCGCGACCCAGGGCCGCCGTTTGGGGGGGAATACTGGACCTCTAGTACCCGGGCCCGGAGCTTTGGGGGGCCCATAAGGTTATGAATATGTTTTTCCAGTAATAGTGTCAATAATTTCATGAAAAAGACATCTCGCTTTTTCCATTGCCGATTCTCAATATGAAACAATTGCTAGTACAAACACTAATGAATGAAACACGCTTGCGCAAAGGAAAATGTACCGCTTTTTAAAATCATACGGCGATACAAAAAACGTGAAAATAAAATCAGATGCACACTTTCGTAACTAAAATAAAAAAGGTTTTCCGGGAAAAAATTTTTCTCCTTTTTTTTTTTTACAATCTCAAATGTACTGAAACGATAGCATGAAAATATGCAATTGGGGGGGGGGTGCATGGGGGGCCCGGCATTAAAACTGGTACCGGGCCCCATCGCTGGTAGCGGCGGCCCTGTCGCGACCACTTGCTTACGAGGAGAATACTCTACCTCTAGGACCATGTGGTCCCCCGCCTAATCCTTCATGCATATAATCTTAAAAATATTCTACCACTTGGCTCATGAAAATCATCATGAGGTAGTACATTGTAATTTGTAATGTAGTTAAGACAAATTTTTATAATGTAGCTAAATTGTACTAAAAATCTAAAATTATATTAATAAATTATAAAAAATAAAAATAAGTTTTCATATATATGTATGCAGTCTGATTGAGATCAAGATTAACTGATGACTGCCACATCTTTACATCCTGGTACTGCAACCTAGAGACATGCATACGCGTATGCAGTGAGAAAAACAAAGTTGTGCTATTACAACTCTACAGCACTTTGCTCGATTGGTATTGTTGCTCCAGTCTTGTGACAGTCAGGCTGGAAATTTGGGGTGCGCTGCTTCACTTTTCTAATTGTACCGTCATTTGGTGTGAAGTCCGACTTCCACAGCACACACATGCCATGATGATTCGTTCATAGGGTAGGCAATCATTCACAGCGCAACAACACATTCACACAAAGAAAGGACAAGGACCGGAGAGTTGGTTGGTTGGTCGGTTGGTTGGTTGGTTGGTCGGTTGGTTGATTGGTAGCTTGGTCTGAGGTAAATGATTTTGTCAAGCTGTATAAAGATGAAGTTGAAAAAAGTAAAAATTCTGACGTGCGTTTCGATTGACCCTAATCCACTGGGTGAATCGAAACCAGTGGTTAGAAAAACTACATTTCTTTTGTAGCGAACTACAACTACAACTACTTTGTTATAAATGTAGTTAACTACAACTACAACTACTTTTTTTAATGTAGCGACTACAAACTACTTTTGAATTGTAGTCGCTACTTTTTTAAAAATAAATAAATAAAAAACATACACCGTTTGAGAACTGACGGAAAAATTTCGAAAGGGTTTACATTAATAAATTAACTCATTTTGAATATGGAATAGAACTAGGAGTTGCCTTTGAATTTGTTACTTTTCCTTTTTGTTCCATTTTTATTTTTTGCTAAAATTTGTCATTCATAAGATTTTTTTTTACAATTTTTACGGATACTCACCACAAAAAAAGGGTTCAAAAGTTGAAAGATTGAAAGAATTAAACCTTCAACTTTTTTTTAATTTCTTGCCAGGGAATATTTAGGAACATAAAAATTATTTGAAAAAATATAAAAAGTAAGATGGCAAACAAATCAATGATATGAAACAGATAGAATGTATTTCTTCAAAATAATGTATCTAAGGGATCAGCTCATATTTTTATGGTTCTTATTTCTCATTGCTTCCGCTGCTGTACTTGTGCAAGATTTGCACCAGAGATTACCCCCCCCCCTCGTTTTTTTTTTTTTTAATTTTTTTTATCTATTTATTTCATTTTAAAGTAGTTTCCAGAAATCGCTACAAACTACAGTTTTTTTGTATCGTGCTACTCACTACTCTACTTTTTTAAAAAGTAGTGCACTACACTACAAACTACTCAAAAATGTAGTTCCTACAGTAGTTTCGCTACTTGTAGCGCGCTACTTCCGACCACTGATCGAAGCACAACTAAAAAACTAGACACATGAACAAGGCCGTATCCAGAAAAAAATTTCGGGAGGGGCCCAGTTTTGCACATTGCCCAAACAAACACATTTTTGTGTGTGCTATGAGTCTAATTTCTAGCTGACCCCCCCCCCCCCCCCCACGATGTTCGATGTGCGTGTGTGGGTGGGTGTGTGTTTTTCATTTCCTCATTCTTATTATTTTCTTGAACTGATCTTTATTGGAGATAGAGAGATATGCAAGACAGATATGCAATAAGAACCTTTTTAAGTGGGGTAGAATATCTAATTTTAAGGGGTCCGGGTTGTTTAAAAGTTTTAAAATTCTGCATTTTGAGGCCTTATATGGGGCAATTGGGACTTCAAAACCATGTTGGAAAAGTAGGGAAACAACAATCTCATAAATTTTCTGCATTCTTTTGCACATTAAGATTAATCAAAGCATAAAAAAATGTTTAGTTTAACAAACGATTAACATTAAGCGACAGAGAGGAAGGACTAGGGAGGAGAAAAGATTAACACACATTATCACTTGCTTACATCCGTTTTCACTATAGTTACATAGTAGTTTTTGATCAGTTCCATAACTCACCGACAGACACAGCACATCGTAACATAAAATTACCAATAGTATAAAACACATAAAATTCATTAAAAGAAATAGTGTAGAGATTTAAAAAATAATTAACGAGAGAGTAACATTCTGGCCATTTAGTTAATTCATAGTTTAATTATTTGACAAGAAATAGGATTGAAGCACTTTTAAAGGAGTTTCAAAAAGCTATTTATAATGATTTTCAAAGACTCTAGAACAGTTAAAATTCTTTAAAGCATTTCATTTGCACTTTCCAGTCTCTGACGTTTTAATAGTTGATTGGACAGTCTTACGGAATTGTTAAAACTTTGAGAGACACATCTTTTAAAGATTAAAAATAGATATTAAAAAATATTTTCACGACAATTTCTTTTTCAATCACTAGTACTGCAGAAAACGAAAAAGAATACAGGTAGGGTAATATTTTTTCTCGTGCTTAACATATTAATAAAGTAACTTCTAAAATACTGAATTAGGTATTTAATGAATAGTCAGAAATGAAACATGTGAGTCACAAAAATTATTTTTGAAAATATGCTACAAAAAATGCTGGAATATGATTTTTGCATTACGCAGAATATTTTTTTTTAAACCAAGGAACTGAGTTTCGCGCAACTTGATACCCGGGTCATTTTCATTTTTCGGTGCCATTTGCTGTCCGCCAAAAAAATATTTTTAAAAAAAATTTTGAGTAACTTAAAATAAATTTACTTTTTGGTTTGTTTATTAGCAGACAATTTCCAGTACAGGCATTATAATTTTTAATAATATTTTTTGTTAAGAAAATGGGTTTTTTAGGAATGAGTTGAAGAGGAACGAAAAATACAGCTGTCCAAAAAATAAAGACTGAAGTTGAACAACAAGAATTTGAATTTAGTAGTCAAATTTTCCACTCTGCCATATTTTGCAATCATGCTTCATACTTTAAATTACATTTTAATAAAGTTAATTTGAATAAAAGTGAAAATTTTAATTTTTTAACTAATATCAAAGAGTTGTCCAGAAATTAATGTCATGTCTGTTACCATACACATTTTTACAATTTTTAAACCTTGTGCATTGAATTCTGGAATGACAACACTTCTATAGTACTGAAGCACATGGAAACAAGAAATAACAACAGTCATTTTGAATGTTCAGTTTTCTTTAAAGGAAGCAGAAGTTTTTTATTTGTTTGTATATTTTTATTATGTCATGTCTGTTACCTTAATTACTTGCATAAAATATTTTTTTTTAATTAATTATTTCAGCTAGATAATTTAGTTTAGTGGGATTGTACTCTAAATCAAGTAGAATTTTTAATAATTTTGTAGAATTTTTTGCCCCATAATTTTTTTTTTCTTAAAATGTCATGTCTGTTACTTGTCATGTCTGTTACCATATTTAGTAACAGACATGACAAATCAGACATGAAAATTTTTTCAAGAGAAACTGTATGAAAATTATTAAAATAGTGTAATATAAGTGTGTTTGATTAATTATTTTCCAGAATTATACTTGATCCATAGATTTTTTTTTTACACATTTCAAATTTTCAAATGACACCCAATTTTGAAAATGACCCTCCCACCTCCCCTCCATTTGTGTTAGAAACTTTTAAGTTCATGGTTTACATCTACATTTAACAAAGTTTTCAAGGTTTTTAAACATTTGTAAATGGAATTTTTTTGAATTAACTTTTGTCTAAGATTGGTGAGCGTCCAACAAAGCAGAGGGTCTGTGAACGTGTCCGTTTTTGTGTGGTCTTGTTGATTGAAGACATGTTTAACTATTAAAATCCCTCGAGGATTACAAATGCTTATAAATGGGGACCAACAAAGTACCCTCTTAATTGAATCAGGGCGCTGAGAAGCAATCTCAGCCTAGTCGGAAACTAGAGGCCCGGCGATTAGGGGGTAAGAATCTGAGTGGTGTAAGTTTTATAAGTTTTATGGGGGAGGGGGGACCGCCGATCAAACTGACAAGTAGCGTGCCTTGAGCCTGAATTGATTTGGGAAAGAGCTGGAAGTGCTAATGAGAGTCTTGTTTTCAAGTTTGTTTTGAAGCTAATAAGAATTTGAATTGTCATTTTTTTTTGGGGTACTTCTTCAAATTTTTACTCGTTTGATAGTTTTAAGGGGGAAAAAAAACTTTTTTTTTGCATTTGAAATTCAAAAACAAAAGAAAACTTTTTTTTTCTGTTTTACCCTCCCTCTGGATACGGCCTTGCACATGAACAAAAATTGTTCAACAGGTTTTGTTTTACTTGGAATATCAAGAGCAAAAACAAGACTGAAGTTTTTATCCAAAAAATCAATTGAAAAAAAACTTAAGAACTTTTTTCTGATCAAAGTTGAATAGTGTACCTTTCCACCACGTTTTAAGGATATAGAAGTTTATAAAATTAAAGAGTCAAAGAACTAAAAAACCAATTAAGCTGGTGCGATCGAGGATGATTGGGACGTTATACCAGCAACTTTCACAGCATCAATGGGGAGGAGTGCCACTACTTGTCCTTGGCACATTTTTTGAATATTGGGATTTAACTGTGAAACGGCGCACCGCAGGTTTCTTTCAATTATCATATTTTGACTGGATTCACGCTGATGCTAATGATTTCACCAATTTATATGGATGAAAATTGCAGTGGAAAGCTCAAGAAAAGGCAACAGTGTTGAAAGCATTTCTATTGGACCGCCCGATTCAACAGATTATGGTTACTTCGTATTTTTAATTATTTTCTCAAAGCATTTACTCTTCCTCGGAAAATTTTCAATGCTCCCAGGGGGGCGCGTCCTGCATGTTAGGAACCTCTGGTTTAATCGATAACTAAAACTCGGTGAATCATTTCTTTTTATGAGTATTCAAGAATGGAAATTAGCATTTGATATGAATGTTTACAGAGCAATAGAGCTCAAGTATTTCCTTAAGATGTGAAAGATCATAAAAATAAATAAATAAATAAAAAATAGCTGCTTGAACTTCTAAATTTATCGTGGAAACCGACAGTACGAGAACTGAACAGCACAGGTGCACAACCCAGAGTGTGGGAAGCACTGATAAAGAGTTGGTCTTTATAAAAAGCAGATCCGAGTACCTGCTGATTGTGTCCAAACATGGAGATGTGTCTGGTATTCTTGCTTCTCGTAGCCGCAGCTGCAGCTGCACCCGCGTCCGAACATGGGGTTCCAGTAACCCCAGAAGAAAGAGGTACCTATAACTTTACGTCTCATTTCGTTATATTAGTAGTTAATAGCGACAGTTATTTTTAAAAAGACAACAAAAAGGTCCGTGTTGTCATAACGGAAAAAATTATGAATAAAAAATGATGAAGTTCGCTGACTAGGTCTGTTACAGAAATTTCAGCTGATAAAGTTTAAAAGCCATCACATATTTTAACCTAAATTTCCGCATTTGATTTTTTTTTCAATAATTTTATGTAAAAATATTTTTTGGATTAAATTAGGAAAGATTTCAATTGATTTTAGTATTATTTTCGCAACTCCAACTCACTGTAGAGGCGCTGCGACCACTGTCTACGAGAGGTAAAACAAACGCATGCCGTTTTACTTTTCTTGCTTCTAAGTCAAATGAGTTAGTGATATTTGATCATCATCGCATGTATGATTTTTTTTGTTCCTTATTCTTTTGAAATTAGTTATCTCCATATATTATTTCTCTAAGCCGAATCCTATACCCGGTCGAAACTCGCTCATTTCTTTATCGAATTGCATGAAAATTTATGATTTTGAAGCTTATCCCGCGGGCTATTGACGAAAATTAGACCCACCCTCTAGAAAGTGTCGGTTCGTTTTTTATTCGAACTTCAATTTTTGGACACAAAATTGACTCTATCTAGCGAAATAATTGTCGTAGCGTCTCCATTTTGATTTCATTCGAAAGATTAAAAAAAATGCGTTCTTTAGAACGTTTCTCCGCTAGCGCCGCGTAACGAGAATCTCGAAAATCCACGTTTAAGCGACTTATAAGCGATTGAAGTTTGAAAAAGTTAAATTTTTTGCTCAACTGTCAAAATCGTTACATTGTTGCTCAAATCAATTTTAAATGCGACATTTCAAGCCAAGGCTTAGCTCTGTAAACCTTAATTGTAACTTTTATTGTTTCAAAATACTAGGGTAGTTTTGCGATAACGTTAGTATTTAGTTTAGTAGTAGCCTTGGGTATTTGATTTTAATATAGGGTATCACTTTTGTAGTAGTTGTAAAAGTTAACGTGTCTTTGATCTCTTTGAAAAGTTGTCAGAACGACGGCAGTAGATGGCGATGTTGTGCAAATGAAGCCAATAAAAATTGTCGTATTAAATTTTAAGTTTAGAGTTTTTTTTTTCTTTGCGGAATTCCGCACGGGTCACCTAGTCAGTCATAAATATCTATATTTTTACCAAGACCAAGTTGTTTTGGCGTCTAGATCATACACTTGGAATGCACTGTTTTACCCCTGGAAGGAATTTTGTAAATCCCGCAAGGTGAGTATTCGAGCTCTGGAGTTGCGATTTCCCTGCGTCGTTATACTTATTTTTTTCGCAGACGATTGCAAATAAAGTATTTAACAAGAAGTTCTGTTAAGAACTAAACGAGCCTACTTTCCCGTACATCGACATCGGCATTCTAGCATCTGATCAATATTATCTTGATTGTCTGAGACTGAAAATTACGTCAAACATACCTTTTTAGCATGAAAAGCTGATTTCTAAAAGCAAATTATACCCGTCATCAGATGAAATAGACACGTAAAAAGTAAATAAACGAATGAATAGCGTTTTGTTGCTCCTTTTAAAGAATGTAACTGTTTTATTTTCTTCCATAGAAAAATTCCTCAATCGTTTTCAAAAAATAAAAATAAATAAATAAATAAAATAAAATAAAAGAACATCAAATCAAAACACATTTTATCAAAGAAAGAAAAAAAAAAAACTCGTTCGTTAATAAAATGTCTCGAATTTCATTTTTAATCCGTTGCCAGTTCTTAAGCATAAATAACGAATAAAATGCTCTTATGAATGAAAAATTTTTGTTACAAAAAAAATCGTCAGCCAAAAAATAAAAAATAAATAAATAACAAACAAAATTTAATTCGGATGGTTCGCTTAAAAGTTATTAGGTGGAGAAAGGTTGCTTGAACGGTTCAATGTTGAAGGAAAAAATGTTCAAATTGAAAATTTAAATACGATAATGAAGTATCCTTGCTGAGATCCTTCGAACAAAAAATAGTTTGTTTAAATTGGATTCAAAAGTTATTGGGGGTGACAGCTTGTTTTAGCGGTTCAATGTTGAATGAAAAATTGTTCAAATTGGAAATGTAAATACGAGAATGAAGTATCCTTGATAAGATCTTTCGAACAAAAAAAGTTTGTTCAAATCGGACTATTCACTAAAAAGTTAGTATTGCGGGACAGGTTGTTTGAACGGTTCAAAGTTGCACCAAAAATTGTTCAAATCGAAACATCAAATATTGGAATGAACTGTACTCGCCGAGATCTTTCCAACAAGAAAAAGTTTACAATGAGTTATTGGCCATAAGGACGAAACTGCAGTCTTACGATGCTATGATCGAGCTGTGGGTGCATTTGCTTCAAGAAAAAGTTTGTTAAAATCAGAATGTTCATTCAAAAGTTATTAGGGAGGGGGGGACAGACAGACCGACCGACCGACGCTCAAACTCCCCATCTCAATACCCTACTTTCCAATTTTTAATTTTTTGATATTTATTTTACTTTTTTATTTCTTTTTGACTTTTTTTTTGGACCTGGCAATATTAATTAAAGCCACTTTTAATGGTTTTTTTCGTCTTTCTTTTATTTTTAACGGGAAAGTAGGCTAAAAACGATTTTTATTTGATAGTGTCAGTAAAAACTTTTCAGATAGGAGATAACTCTAGTTTTCACAGGTGTTTTAAGCAAAGCTTGGAGGAAAATAGTCAAAATAATGACAGTAACAACAATAATATAACCTTATTTTGATGAAAAACTAAAAACATCAAGGTAAAGAAAATCTACGTCCACCATTCAATGGAACTGATCCCTGCTAATATTTCTACGGTATGCATGCTATGAGCCCCCTAGAAGATGGGCTGATTCGAAGTGATTAAACATTGGCTACAAATCACTTCAATTAAAAACTGTTTTTGTCGATAGTATTTTTACTACATAAAAATTCTGAACTTACTTCATTCATAATATTTTCCTTGAAAATTCGTATTGTATGATTTTCGGAAACGTTATGTAATTGTAATAAAAGTTTTACTTTATTTTTCTAGAAAGAGCTCGCTTAGCCTTGCAAAACAATGGCCTGTACCAAGGAGATATCAAAGTATTTGATCCTACAGTAAGTATAACAATTAAAAACGTTATTAGTATTTTTTAAGAGCAAACTGGAATTGATCTGTTTTGGAAAGATTTTCAAAAGTTAAAGTAGTATTTCAAGTTTATATAAATAGTTAACTCTTTCCCCTAGGACAGAAATGCCGTCGCGGACGAACGACTTAGATGGAAGGGAGCCAGAGTTCCTTACTACATCGATAGCTCCCTCAGTAAGTAATTTCTAACAGTTTTTAGTTGGTTTCCCTCTTTAAATTTAAGCCTGATTAATTTTTCTCAAACCCATCAGAAAAGAAATGAATTCGTTATTGAAAAATTGGAAGTTTTCGTAGGCATAGACAAGAACATTTTTTGAAACATTAAAAGGTTTAGATGGAGTTTCGAATAACCAGGGTGGATAAATAGCCACAGCCTTAAAATTATACTCTCAATCTGTGAAATATATAGAGTGGTGCATTATGAGTGAATTCGTTGTGAGAATTTCCTCCCCTGATGTATCTTCTTAATTTATTTGCAGCTGCTCACACCAAGTTGATTGAAGAAGCTATGGAAAATTATCACAAACTCACATGCGTCAAGTTTGAGAAGAGGAAAGGTGACGAAAAAGCTCTCAAGATCTTTTCTGGACAAGGGTAGGTATTTAATTTTGTTCTAACACGAATTAGATGAATTGGTTCTAAATAGTGTTCTAAGTATAAGCAGATGCATTCACTGGCCGTTTGTAGTGTCTATTTCTTCCCCATAAGTTTTAATTTGTAAATTAAGTACTTATAATAGAGAAGTTTTTGATTTTTTAATATTATTTTTACATGATGGAACAACGTACAAGAACATCATCGGTAAAAAAAAAAAAAAAAAAAAAAAAAAAAAATCCTGATCGATAAGTATTTTTTTTAAAATAATTTTCAAAGTTTAAGTGTCGGTGACGTCAGATGGCTGATGGATTTTTCGCCAGAGCGCCGAAGCTGGAGCGAGAAATTGCGTATCAGCCCGAACGGAAACCGGTTTCCGTACTTTCATAAGGCTGTTCCCGCGGCTGTCTGAATAAGCTAGAAGTCGCCAAGTAATGCCTTGCTAAAAATTTGAATATGGTTTCCGCCCCTAAAAGATGAAAACAGCCATTGCTGAGACCCGTGGTAGTTTATTAGATTGCTCTTTGACGAATCCAGACTCTAATTGCGAATTAATAGACTTAAAACTAATAAACGGAAGGAAAAAAAAAAAACTCCGCAATGAAAAGATAGTACAGCTGCAATACAATTCTTGTGTGTAAAAAAATATTTTTGAAAAAAAAAAAATTGAACCGACTTCGTAACTTCACTTGGCAAGTGCTCTAAAAAGTAAAAAATAATTTTATTTTTTGAACACCATCGACACTACATTTAAGCATAAGTTTTGAAGTCGGCGCAAAAACACTATATAGAATCATACGAAACTATAATTTAACTATACTAGGTGACCCGTGCGGAATTCCGCAAAGAAAAAAAAAACTCTAAACTTAAAATTTAATACGACAATTTTTATTGGCTTCATTTGCACAACATCGCCATCTACTGCCGTCGTTCTGACAACTTTTCAAAGAGATCAAAGACACGTTCACTTTTACAACTACTACAAAAGTGATACCCTATATTAAAATCAAATACCCAAGGCTAAACTAAATACTAAAATACTAAACTAAATACTAACGTTATCGCAAAACTACCCTAGTATTTTGAAACAATAAAAGTTACAATTAAGGTTTACCGAGCTAAGCCTTGGCTTGAAATGTCGCATTTAAAATTGATTTGAGCAACAATGTAACGATTTTGACAGTTGAGCAAAAAATTTAACTTTTTCAAACTTCAATCGCTTATAAGTCGCTTAAACGTGGATTTTCGAGATTCTCGTTACGCGGCGCTAGCGGAGAAACGTTCTAAAGAACGCATTTTTTTTAATCTTTCGAATGAAATCAAAATGGAGACGCTACGACAATTATTTCGCTAGATAGAGTCAATTTTGTGCCCAAAAATTGAAGTTCGAATAAAAAACGAACCGACACTTT
>JAXGGA010021151.1:0-17083 GCA_038373865.1 Uloborus plumipes | reverse complement strand
AAAAATGTTTTTAACATTTGTTCTGCGATCTGGAAATTAGTTAACGTCCCAATGCTGAGCTTGAAATTTTTGAACTTGAGTTTTTTGAACTGAATTTCTGAACCGATGATGAAGTAGAGAAAAAAAAAACATCAATAACATAATTATAAATTTTTTTGTCAAACTAAAGCATTTAAAATACAAATTAATAAAAATAAAGCAAGAAGTATTTGCAAACTTATGAAATCTTTCTTATTCAAACTCTTCATAGAAAAATGAAACAAATTCTAAAAATAATTATTGTCTTTACCATGGTATTAAAAAATTAAGTTGCTTTGGTTGGAGTTTTGGCATAAAAGCCTTAATAGGCTATACTGAGCCAAGCAATTGTTTAAAAGTAAAGGTGTCAAAATGAAAATGTTTGAAGAAAGAACCTGTAGAATTAAGAAAATTTTTGCTGAAATCAACACATGAATGAAGTTTTAAATTTTGAATAGTAAAAAACAGAAATCCAAACTGCCGAAGAAGAAACAATTTCCCTAACAAGTCTTTTAAAGAAGGATAAAAATGACTTAAGAATCTGAAACGAATATGATTGAAATTTGGACAATTACGAGGCAATCTCCATTGTATACTGTCTGATTGACATTACATGTGTTACATAAGGGCAAAACAGATGTCTATGGGTAACTCTGGTGTGGCCCAAAGAAAGAGGTATTACAACTTCTTTTCTGGTGATCTTTGATGACTTGAAACATTCGTCGAAGGCTGGCAACAGTGCAAATAATTTTGCGACTCTCTCTATTCCAGTTTAAAAAAAAAACACACACACACACACACAAAGACAGCATGTAAGTACGCAAGCATATATGGGTCATTCCAACGAAAATGGTACAAATCATGTCCGAGACTTCAGAATTTTTTAAAATCAATATTAAAAACTTCCACCCATTAAGTGTATTTTTTATTGGTTCTCCATTTAATTTTGTGCCATCAAGGATCCATTGATTAGGTATAAACCATTTAGAAAGGACACAACAAAAATTATCTTTGTCAGAAGAAGGAGAAAATGACGTGTCCCAGCTTCAAATTGCTAGAATTTTCAATGTGATTTAAAATTAAACTGAAATGTAACAACAAAATAAATGACACTGCAGTGCACAAAAGATGCTTCTGACACCATTTCTGCAGTTTATTACGAAAATGAAAAAAAATTTCCCCAAAAAACACTATTCTATGTTTTTCTATGTTTCGAATTGTCCACTCTGTTACAAGCTTTTTGGAAATACAATGAACAATTGAATTCAATCTGATATATTTTTTAAAAAAATATAGATAGTATAACTGCCGTGATTAGCTTGCTACATTGAATTATGTAGTCAACAACCAGGGTGAGCCTCATTCTTTTCTTATGGTAGTTAATTTGAACTGTTGGATGTCCACTCTGTTAGTCGATTTCATGATGTATATATTATGTGTATATTATATGTAAAAATGAGAAAACACTTTTTGGTAACATTTTGACGGTAAATATATAATGTATAAATCTATCTTGCAGAACAATTTTGGGCAAATAATTTTGCGTCGCAGAACATCACTAAGTATTCTGTTTTGGGGGCTGTGGGTATTATAGTAATAAGTTTAGTGACAAATGTTTTGATATTAAGGTTTTCGGAACGAATGTTTGGTATGCTTCACATGAAGATCCTTAGATTAGCTTGGAGGCTTATTGTTAATCCATACATTGTAAAATTTAAATCTTTTTTGGTTTAACGTTTTAT
Source organism: Uloborus plumipes (assembly GCA_038373865.1). NCBI lineage: Eukaryota > Metazoa > Arthropoda > Arachnida > Araneae > Uloboridae > Uloborus > Uloborus plumipes. Next base: position 15,323 of record JAXGGA010021151.1, on the reverse strand, counting down.
TTAAATTTTTCGCTGAAACGTAGGCTCTTTTCTCCGTATTGCTAAAGGTGTTGTTCATTGTAAAAGTGGCTTATCTTCTTGTAAAAGATTAAACTATGATTTATTAATTAAAATCCTTTCAACTACTATTTTTTATTAGATATTTATCTTCAGAAAAGTGAGATGATGCACTTTGAAATAAAAGATATACTGTGAACTTTCACTTATACGCCAACCTCATTTATGCGCCTTTTTCACTTATACGACAATTTTTAATGGCCCCAGCACATTTCATAGCAAAATAATAATAGTATGATTCGTTTATACGTCGCTCTAAAGATAAATATTTCACTTATGCACCGAAATTTGACTAAAATATAAAAAAAATAATTTATTTTCTTTAAAAAATAAGCATTTTTCTTCACTTTCCTCTTTGATCTTTCGCCTTTATTGCTCACGGAAGCCATTTTTTCCGCATGAGCTAGAGTTCGGAGAGGGACAAATATCTCCTATGCATAGTTTTAAAGGGAACAGTTTGTAATTAGGTTTTCTACAATTTTTGTTTTCACTTTATTACTGTAGTTACGTTAGAGTAATTGCCAAACAGTAGTAATATGTCCCTTTTCTATGGAAACATTCTCATGCATTCTCTCAGTAGAACCTATATTGCGCTTTAGTCCTTTAAATAGGCTTGCTCACTTATACGTCTCTCTCACTTATGCGCCTTTTTCTGTTGGTCCCTTTGGCCGGCGCGTAATTGGGTGTTCACTGTAACTAAATATAATGCTATTTAGCAATTAAATAAGCAATTAAAAAAATCCAACGAGACAGTATACTATACTCTGTGCAACCGCAAAAAAGATTCTAGATACTAGCGTACAGAAAGTCAGTTATCACTTGGGCTGTCCCACATGCTCTATTGTGCTACCATATGCTCTATCTTTTATTTGAACATTTTTTCTGGATTTTGAATAACTAAAAACATTCCCCGTGAACAATATGAAGTTTCTGATCACAATACTCAAAATTATTACAAAAGAGCATCAAATACTTTCACAAGGAAGCACGTTGAGGATTTAACAATTAAATTACCCATGAAGTTACCATTTCTTCGAACACCAATAAATTACCCCACAATTAAATTAATCATGAAGCAAAGTAAGTCTTTCCCATGTTTTGCATGGGATAATCGGTGAGGCAAAACTATTTTTAAATCAATAAAAGAACGTTGTGCGATTTAGTTTCAGCATATAAAATGCACCCCCCCCCGCCCCTTAAACCGTTATCTGTAAATTTTAATAATCAAACAGCTCCTTTAAAATTTTTGTTAACTATATGATAAAACAAAAAAAAAACTGTCTTTGGATTCACCAAAATTTAAGCTAATTACATTTTACGTGTACACACCACCTTGAACACCCACCCTTTTTACTTTTCAGTAAAAATAATATGTACCCTCTGCGGTCTATCGTAACTTTTAAAGGACGATTTTTCTTTCCTTAATGAATAAAATTTTTTATATATTATTTTTTTAATTATTTTTTCTGTCCATTAAACACTGTTTGTAACCAGTACACAAAATATCTTTAAAAAAAAAGTCAGGCATTAATGGATTAAATTAGTATTAGACTTTTAAATAGTATCTAGCACTAACTGTATAGTGTTGATCAAAAATAAAAACTTTTTTTTTTCAGCATTAATTGCATACACGTTTTGATCCTTCTGTATGTATGCTCTTTAGTAAGGTATTTTTACCATACAGTCAAATCTCGTTAATTTGAAATCGCTTAAAATGAACTCTAAGACTACATTTCCGATCCCCATCAAATTGTTCATTATTCATTGTTATACGGATAAAACCAGCCACGGTTGGACAAATTGATTTTGAAGGTATCTTTGAGGTTGTAATAACGAGGTTTGACTGTATTTATCAATGTCTTATGGGCTATTTGACTGAAAAATATTTGTAGTTGTTATTCCAGTTGAAGCGAAGAATTGCTAAATGCGCTTTTTAAACATAAAACATATTTAAATTAAGGATACTTTGAAACTTACATAAATGCCATTTTTAAACATTTCCCCCATAATTAAATAATAATAAGTTTAAAAAACTATAACCCGACTACAAAAAAAAAAAAAAAAAAAAAAAGCACTGAAAGGTAAGAAACAAGGTAGGTGCTATTTAATATCATCGTCTTATTAAACAAAACAAGACGTTTGATATCTTAGCTATATCTGTTTATTTAGTTCTACGACTTGAACCCTCTGCAAGTTCCACATTAACAACGTAATTCAATTCAAATGCTGTAGTCGTGCGTTGTCAACTACAGAAAGCAAGCATTTAAACTTGATACACAAGCAAACATATTAGTTTGATCTATATATATATATATATACAAGAATGGTAAATTAGGTTATAATATTATTCTATCAAATTGTTTTTCTGTAGTTGACAACGCACGACTACAGCATTTGAATTGAATTACGTTGTTAATGTGGAACTTGCAGAGGGTTCAAGTCGTAGAACTAAATAAACAGATATAGTTAAGATATCAAACGTCTTGTTTTGTTTAATAAGACGATGATATTAAATAGCACCTACCTTGTTTCTTACCTTTCAGTGCTTTTTTTTTTTTTTGTAGTCGGGTTATAGTTTTTTAAACTTATTATTATTTCTTACTTTTTAGAGCTTTTTTGTAGTCGGGTTACAGGTTTTTAAAACTTTTTTATTTTACTCCACTGTATATTAGCAAATGAATATGCATTACAAAATTAAATGTACATAACAAAAAAGTATGAAAAGTTATTTCGGTAATTCTTATTGAGCAGTGTCAAAACTTCTCAGCCTTTCCAATTCCATCAAAGACGCTGAATCATGAGGGTTGCTTAACAGTTTCCGTGGGTCCAGATCGCTTATAAAAAAACCTCCAATGTCCTTACCTTACTTAATGCGACGTAAACTTGGCCTTTTAAACTAATTTCATGCTAAAATCTAGGTCAGCCTTAAACTGGAAATTCATTGTTGATTGCGACTTTTGTTTGAACTGAAACACACTTAGCTACGAAAATATCGGTTAAAATCGGTGCTTGTCTAGGAATAATCGATTTTTCCTCTTGTTAAATTCTAGTAAAAAGTAGCCTATGACACTCGAGACTCGAAAACGAATCGTTTGGCACCTTATTCATCAAAATCGAATGAATAGTTTAGGAGCTACGGTGGAACATCCTTAACCACAAACATAGCCAGACTGCTAAAAACATAACCCTTCCTTTAGGCTTTGCCGTAGTCGGGTAAAAAAGAAGTTAACGGAGGTATTACCATTTACCCGAAAACAAATCCGAAAAGGTTTATCTAACTGATTTTACAGCTTCCAATACAGATACAGAGTGTTGCACTGGGCTCCTTCTTGTATTTTGTTTTTTAAATTCCAATTTGTAAAAAAAAGCACTGAAAGGTAAGAAACAAGGTCGGTGCTATTTAATATCATCGTCTTATTAAATAAAACAAGACGTTTGATATCTTAGCTATACCTGTTTATTTAGTTCTACGACTTGAACCCTCTGCAAGTTCCACATTAACAACATAATTCAATTCAAATGCTGTAGTCGTGCGTTGTCAACTACAGAAAGCAAGCATTTAAACTTGATACACAAGCAAACATATTAGTTTGATCTATATATATATATACAAGAATGTTAAATTAGGTTATAATGTTATTCTATCAAATTGTTTTTCTGTAGTTGACAACGCACGACTACAGCATTTGAATTGAATTATGTTGTTAATGTGGAACTTGCAGAGGGTTCAAGTCGTAGAACTAAATAAACAGGTATAGCTAAGATATCAAACGTCTTGTTTTATTTAATAAGACGATGATATTAAATAGCACCGACCTTGTTTCTTACCTTTCAGTGCTTTTTTTTTTTGTAGTCGGGTTATAGTTTTTTAAACTTGTTATTATTTCTCACTTTTTAGAGCTTTTTTGTAGTCGGGTTACAGGTTTTTAAAACTTTTTTATTTTACCCCACTGTATATTAGCAAATGAATATACATTACAAAATTAAATGTACATAACAAAAAAGTATGAAAAGTTATATGGGTAATTAATTTCATGCTAAAATCTAGGTCAGCCTTAAACTGGAAATTCATTGTTGATTGCGACTTTTGTTTGAACTAAAACACACTTAGCTACGAAAATATCGGTTAAAATCGGTGCTTGTCTAGGAATAATCGATTTTTCCTCTTGTTAAATTCTAGTAAAAAGTAGCCTATGACACTCGAGACTCAAAAACGAATCGATTGGCACCTCATTCATCAAAATCGAATGAATAGTTTAGGAGCCACGGTGGAACATCCTTAACCACAAACATAGGCAGACTGCTAAAAACATAACCCTTTCTTTAGGCTTTGCCGTAGTCGGGTAAAAAATGTAGCTTACCTTTTAGTCTACTTCTTGAGATTTACGGCACCATAAAACATGTAACATTCGTCGAAGCTCATCAAAGGTTCCGAGCTTTCAAGATTTCATGTAATGTACAAAAATCATGCAATTCAAAATGAAATTTTTGCCTATTTAAATACAAGTTTTCACGTCACGAGAAACAAGTGTTGTCAAAACAGAAGCCTTGAAATTCAAGTTTAACTGGAAAAATGCATGTGCAAAATAATGAATTGAAACAAATATTTTATAACTATCTTCTATGTATATATTGCTTTGAACTAATTTCATGCTAAAATCTAGGTAAGCCTTACACTGGAAATTCATTGTTGAACACACTTAGCTCCGAAAATATCGGTAAAAATCGGTGCTTGTCTAGGAATAATCGATTTTTCCTCTTGTTAAATTCTAATAAAAAGTAGCCTATGACACTCAAGACTCGAAAACGAATCAATTAGTACCTCATTCATCAAAATCGAATGAATAGTTTAGGAGCTACGGTGGAACATCCTTAACCACAAACATAGCCAGACTGATAAAAACATAACCCTTCCTTTAGGCTTTGCCGTAGTCGGGTAAAAAATAGAAGCGGTGCAAAGTTAATCAGAGTAGGTCGAAGCTAGCCCGGCTAACTGTACACTACAAAAAATAAACTGTTGTTTTTACATTATAATACTGACAGCAGTAGTTCCATTTTAAAACTGTATAAAATTCATCGTAATAAACTGCAAACTTATCAATTTTAGTTGATTACCACAATTTTACAGTTTATGACTGCAAAGTTAGCTGTAATAAACTGTAAGAAGAGCAGTATAATACAGGCAGCAGAGGTTCCAGTTGAAAACTGTAAAATGCACAGTAATAAACTGAAAAATTAGCAATTTTAGTTTCTTACTTTAGTACAGTTTCTTACTTAGTAATTTACAGATTATTACTGTAAAATTAGTAATTTTACCGTTTCTTACTGTAAAATTAGCAATTTACAGTTCATTACTGTAAAATTAGAAATTTTAGTTTATTATTGTAAAATTGGCAATTTACGGTTTATTACTGTAAAACTAGAAATGTTATAGTTTATTACTGCAAAATTAGCAATTTTTACAATTTTACTGCTATAAAATTAGCTGCATTATACTGTAAAAACATTCATTTTTTATAGTGTACTAACCTCTTCCATTCCTGCAGTCTTTCCTTTCATACGTAGAAAGTTAGCTTTTAAAAGTTGATCATCATTATTTGTTCCTGACAGTATTTGTATGCTTTCTGAGACCTGAAATAATTTTCATTTATCTGAAAAAAAATTCAAATAGTTTCGTACTTTGGAAAAAAATGTCTGTGCTAAAAGTTTTGTGCCATTTTTATTGCTGTTATTCTGGGGTGGATTTCTTCAATAAACTGTTCGAAACATTATTTTCGCTGTTATTACAGAAGTGTGTTCTGCATTACATGCCGAAGAATAATTTGTGCCTTCTCTTGCGGAGACGCAATTATTTCCGTTATCCTCTCATAAAAAGTTCATGTGTGTCAGATGTGACAAAAAAAAAAAAAAAAATAATAATAATAATAATAATAATAAATAAAATCCGGCAAGATCTCAGAACTCAGCTGTCAAAATTCTCCCAAATCATTCTCTTAGAGCTTTAACTTTTTCAAAAAATTGACTGCTCAAATTCAGTGATTCGAACACTGCATATATACTGTACAAATAGATACGGTTTTTACAGTATAATACAGCTAATTTTACAGAAATTTTACAGTAATAAACTGTAAAATTACTAATTTTACAATTGTCAGTTTACAGTAATAAATTGTAGAATTTTACAGTTGCTAGTTTTACAGTTTATTACTGTGCAGTGCATTTTACAGATTTAAACTGGAACCTTTTTGCTGCCAGTATTATACTGTTGTTTTTACAGTATAATACAGCGAATTTTGTGGTAATATTGTTAATTTTAGAAGAATAAAATGTAAAATTGCTAGTTTTACAGTTTATTACTGTGCTTTTACAGATTTAAACTGGAACTTCTGCTGCCAGTGTTTTACTGTTGTTTTTACAGTATAATACAGCTAATTTTATGGTAATATTGTTAATTTTAGAAGAATAAAATGTAAAATTGCTAGTTTTACAGTATATTACTGTGTTTTTGCAGTTTTAAACTGGAACCTCTGCTGCCAGTATTTTACTGTAAAAAGAATAGCTTATTTTTTGCAGTGTATACATACATACACATACTTTAATTAACGCATTTTCTGGAGTAAAAATTTTTTTCAACAAGAAACGATTCTCCCAGTGTTACTCTACTGTAATAAATTTTAATCTTTATAAACTGCTATAAGCCATTATTAAATTTAAAAAGTTTAAATAGATAATCCTTTATTTACTGAAGTTTGGAAACAGTAGATCATTCTTAATCCTCATCGCTTCCCAATCCACTCTTTCGAGAGAAAAGCTCTTTAAGTTCCCCCAACTTATTTTCCTCAGTTTAATTAAAAGTCTAAATTTTCAGCGAGTCTCTGTCTACCTATAGTTGGACGGAACTAATAGCTGCGTGGTTAGGTAATGGGTCGAGATGGAGGAAAACGTAAATGAACGACTGGACAAAGAGAAGTGAAGAGAAGAATGCCTGTTGCGGGAATGCCCAAGGTGAATAGAACCACTTCAAAAAAGATCGTTTCAATTACTTATTGAAATGCTTCGAATGTTTCGAATTCCCGGATATATTTTTCTGCCCTACGCATATTTTTGCGTTTATCAGTTATGTGTTTTGGAATGCGGTCATAATTTGTTAGTAGTTCGAATAAAAGGTTAATGATGTATTATAAAGACATTCTATCGAAAATCGGTTTCGACTGAATACGTTATAAACTTACTCGACTTGTAATGGACTTTTATTTATCCAGAACAAGTTACATTTAGATTGGAAGTTAGACTGTATGGAGTTCAGTACTTGTGAACTGATCTTTTTTTTCAACTGAGTACCTTAGTTTCTTCAGAAAAACAAAAAAAAATTGATTTCAATTTACTTTTCAATTCAAAAGTTGAATAAGCAATCCAAAGGAAAAATTTCAAAAAAATTCTTAAGGTAAAACTCGTATTTAAAAAATAATTAACATTTTTTTCATCCCTTTCTCCTTTTAAGATGAATTTATAAGCGTTACAATACTTATATTTATTGTATAAATAAGGTTTTAGAAACGTTTCACGCTTTATTTACTTTATAATGGATAAACAGCGATAATCATCTGATCAACTGCCATTGCTTGAAATACTCTTTTAATCCTATTATTACGGGTGATTACGATTAGTAATTGTATGAATTGTTCATGACTATAAAATGGTTTTGAACTTTGAAAACAAGAACTTGCATTAGAAATCAAAAAATGTGTGTGTGTGTGTGTTTTGCTAATTTTAAAATTAAGACACACACACACATTTCAACCCTTAAAACACTAATAATTATTTTTTGGGGGCTACAGATTTCACAAGTCGATTCAATTTAATTATTAAATAACTTAAGTCTGGTTTTGTATTATTCATTTGTACATTTAAAAAAGATGTTACTAAATTATTCGTATTAATTTGTACCGATGTTTCAGTTTTAAGTACTTGGGTGAATAACTCATACTTAAATGTATAAGTTATTTACCACATTGCCTTACTTAAGTTAGAATGTTACTAATTAATTATCATTATTATTATAGGCTTATCCTGGAAAGTTCAAAAACCATCTTAACTGATAAATTGATTCTGTGAATTTAGATCCAACATTACAATATTTTTTATAATTGCCCAGAAATATGTGTTAAAAAGTTGGATGCTGCATAATATCGATATTTTTTTATTGGTGTATCGATACCATCGATGCTTTAATTTCCAACATCGATGTTTTCTCATCGATGTCGCACCACTAGTCTGTACATACGGTTAGACATCGCAAATAAAATTTTTATAATTTATCAAAAAGGGATTAAAATGAAAGATTTGCAGAATTTTGAGTAAAAAACTTTTCGTGATTGCAATACTTTTTATTCCTTACAAAGGAATATTAATTTATCATGTTGCTACGACTAAACCACAACGCAATACTTCAGCGTTGAAAGTGTTTTTCACTTGCAGTGTGGTGAAGGCAGATTGTTTCCTCTGCCTTGATACTACGATCGCAGAGAAAACACATTTACGAAATTCTTCTACCGGTCTTCATTGCGAGATTAACCATTTATGCCCAAGTATTTTTAAACATTTTTTTTTTTTTTTTCAATTTTTCTCTCCTTAAAACTCTTACTTGGAATGGTTTACATTCATTTTATTCTTACAATAGTTCACCGTTGCCATATTTACGTGGTTATTTAACGTCCTGTTTATAGGATATTTTGCAGATACGTGAGCAACATACGACCTTACCTTACTTTACTTGTGCGAAGTAACATTACAGAAGGTATTTCTGATCAATTTTAAGCAAATGATTTTAAAATAGTTTAATTTTGTGAAAAATAAGTTCTCAAAAAAAACTTACTTTCTGTGGCTACCCATGCTGGATCGTTGCTTGACTGATTTGGCTGAAAATAGCTGTCAATGAATAAACTCTGGTGTCCAAATGGTGGCTCTAACTGGTTTTCTCAAGAAGAAGGACTATTTATATTTAACTTGTGAAAAAATAGCTTTAGTAAAAGGATATACCCATTACAGGTTTTTGTATGCAGTAACTAACAAGCGTCCCCTTTTTAGGCTACTAGGCATAAATGGGTTAAAAACAAACGTTTGGGTGATAAAATTGCAATACTTCCAGACGAGCTGAGAAATATATTAACTCTGGATGGGAATTAACTAAGACATCCTCCCTAAATCTATATGAGTGCCACTCAGTTATAAGAGCTTGAGTCCTAATAGTTTGAATGGCGTCAAAGATAGAAATTACGGATGCACCGATTAATCTGCCAAATTTTGTCGATTCATCGGTGGAAAAATTATTTTTTAAACCATACTTTCACTATAAAGCTATGATGAATACTTTATGAACATTAGCATTGAATTATTGAATAATTTTATACACTGGCGGAAAAAAAAATCCCAACACCAAGAAAAAATTGCCATAGAGTAATGAAATTTGGGTAATGTAATTGTCTAGTTAACATGTTTAATTCATTAAATGTACAAGATCACTGGCTAATTTAAGCTCAAGAAAAGGCTGTGCAAATGTGAAATCATGTAATTTTAATAGAGGGTGTAAACTCCAGAATTTTGAAGGCAAGCCTGCAAGCGTGCATGCATTATGTCATACAGGTGCCGAATGTCACTTTCTGGTATGGAGTTTCATGCTTGTTGCACTTGCTGTGTCAATACTAGGATCGTCATTGCTGACTGTGGATGATACTCGAGGTGCCATCCCATGATATTCCATACGTTATCAATTGGAGACAGACCTGGCGATTTTGCAGGTCATGGTAACATGTCAGCACTCTGTAGAGCACATTGCGTTACAGCAGCGATGTGAGGGCGAGGGTTAACCGGTTGGAAAATGCCCTCTTGAATGCTACTCATGAAGGGCTGTACAACTGGTTAAATTAACAGACTGACGACAAATTTTCAGTCAGTGAGTTTGGGATAACCAGAAGAATGCCCCTGCTGACGTAGGAAATTGCTCCAGAGACCATAACTCCAGGTGTAAGTCTCGTGTGTCTAGGCCGTAGACCGCTTGGATGCATGTGGTCCCCTGGCCTCCTTCTGACCAATATACAGCCACCATTGGCACTAATTCAGAATCTGTTTTCATCAAAAATTACAACAGATCTCGACTCCGACCTCCAGTGAGCTCTGTCGTGGCACCATTGCCGTCGGAAAAGGCAATGGTTTGCAGTCAATGGAATACCGGCTACAGGCTGCCTGGCTCGGAGCTGCCCTTGAAGTAAACAGTTTCTTACCATTTCTTGGGTCACGACGGTGCCAACTGCAGCTCGAATGTCAGCCGCAGATGCAGTACGATGCGCCACAGCCGTACGCAAGATTCGGCGATATTCCTTCTCAGTCGTGCCACGTGGCAGCTCGGAACTCGATCTTCTTGAGGTAGTACCATCCCTTGCCCATAGCTTCCAATAATCATGCATGGTGGAAACATTCCCACCCAAGTCTTTCTGAAATATCGCGAAATGAAAATCCGCCTTCTCGTAGCCAAATTGTACGACCTCGTTTAAACTCGGTGAGCTGTTGATAATGGCTTCTTCGTCCTCTTAAAAGGTATTCCTGGCTAAAATGAACGCAATTCGTCAAATTTCACGGAAAAATAATACACACGAGCTTCACAACACGCTTTTAAAACAAGCCTTATTTGCATGTTCTGAGTGACGCCAGCTGCGCCACACTTATGCGCGGAACACGAAATTTCAATCGATGTCATCTTTCAGTTGTATAAACACGCCTACCAAATTTCGTTTATCTAACACAAGTCTTTCTTGGTGTTGGGATTTTTTTTTCCGGAAGTGTATTACAATGATGAATAATTTAATGATAATGTTGCAACATTTTTCACGTGTCGATACTTTTCTCCTCAGCATAGTGCTTTTAGATAACCTCTAATTTTCACAAAGAATAAAAGCCCTGCTTTAAATGACTTTAAATAATGGAAAAATAAATTTGAGTTAAAAACATTCCTGAATTAGAGTGCTACCCACAGCGTCCCCCATTTTTTTTTAAATCATGTCCCGTTAACATAATTAACAATGCCTAAATCATGTTCGGTATTAATATAATTTTATTAACAAATAAGAAAATTGGTTCAAAGAAATTGGATAAAATTTTGAAATTATTTTGGGAAAATTAGAAAAATGGAGAAAATAACTTCTCTCGTAATCAAATTAGTAACTTTTCTAAAATAGAAATTGTAAAAGAAAGAAAGAAAAAAAAAACAGTGAAGGTGAAATTGGCATTATAAAAAATAACCGTCATGAACATTAATTTGGTCAGACTGATTATTCGGCCAATTATCAACTGCCGATTAATCTTTAATCGGCCAAATTTCTTATCGGTGCATCCCTATTTGAAATGCAATTAGCTCGCGTTTGACAATAGAGTACTTTTAAACAAGAAACTAATTTTGATTGATATTTTCACCCACCCCCTCCCAATATAAATAGCAGATTAGGAGGTAGTTTAAATCCCAGACTACATGCATGTCATATGTAAATTAAAGTCTTCATTCTATCATTTGAATCGCAATTTAAACTGTACATTTCCTAAGCAATGCAATAGTTTTAGTTTTACCCATTCGTATTAATATCAAACACAAGACGCTCAGTTGCCTGAGTGACTACCTACGTGTCAAAACCTATTTTAACTGATTTTATACTGCATACTTATTCACTGCTGCATGCTTATTCACTGCTGCATGCTTATTCACTGCTGTATTAGTAAGTGTTTAAGTGTAATATTATTTAACATATGGCTTCATTTGAGTATAAATTTATTTTTTAATGATTTCCTTTTGCATAATGCCAAACATCAAGTATTTTTCAGTCATATTGAAACAAAAACCAATCCACGTAAATAAAACGAAGAATGTGTGTGTGTATCTTCACTTAAAAATCCAGTTTAAGTCAGATCTCGACCACTTTTGGCTGGGAGGTACTTCGCCACTCGGGAAAGATCGCTGAGGGATTTTTAAACGTCAAAAAAGTACCGAACCGTTTGAATTTCAATTTAAAAACACAAAAATGGCGTAAAATTGCTCTTTCAACCCGAAATAATCATCGGATCGTCTCGATTTTGATCTCATTGGAAAGATCGGGGAAAATAACTTTTAAGACGATTTCCTTCTTGGAGTTTTGAAAACTGCTAGTCAATAACTTCACCCAGAAAAAATATGCAGACGTTTTTAAGTCAGTAAAAATAAATTCTTGCTTTTAGGCTTTTCCTGAAAGGGAGGATTTGAATTTTTTTGGTGACTGATTAATTTTTCGTATTGCACGCAGGCAAAATATTGACTTTAATCTAATCGGACTTTTAGACACGCTTCTTTTGACATAACTTTGCTCTAAATGCGGACATGCAAAGTCGGGCAATGTAACGGCCGTATTCACAATAGCGGATAATCCACCGATGTTGCCACGGTTGAAGATTATCTCCCGATTCGGCCGACAGCGGTATTCACCAACGCAATCGGAAGATAATTCAGGAATATAATCACCCGATTGTAACCTCGAAACCTATCCACCGATTTTGGAGGATTAATTCCGCGATTATACTCTTAACCACCTGTTTAACGTGCTGTTTAAGAACTTAGTTCTTATTTCTCTTGTATACATCATGGCGGATAATGGCGAACGATTATGCTCACTTTAAACATAAAAAAATGGGGGTGGCCCACTTACCCCTTCCTGGGGGGTAAGTGGGTCCCCACATCATTTTTTAAAGAATACGATAGGTGAAAATATTCAAAGCTTTTTTTTAGGAAATAATGCTGAACTTGTGTTTATTAATAATGTCCAAGATAAAATAAGTCAACAAGTTTAAACTGTTTTGCTTTAAAGCAGCTATATAAGGCATTAAAAACGAACTATTCTAAAAAGGGGCCCACTTACCCTAACCAACCCTATCTTTCTGCTGATGATCTAGAAGATTTGCAGGACCTCCAAGATTTTGAAATTATTGAACGGAGGGCAAGGTTCATCCCAGACCAAAGAGAAAATAGTTTGGAAACTCTGGATGAAGTGGATTTTCGGCAAAGGTATAGAATTCGGTCATTCATAATTTTAATTAGAACTCAACACTTAACTGAAATTTATTATTTAAAATTATATTTATGAATAAAATAAGTGCATTAGAGTGCACAAATATCGCATATCTGTCTATTGGCACTACTTTATTAACAGTTACGCACTGCTATATATTAACAGTTAAGCACTGCATATTGCACTATTGATGTGGCTATGCAACATAACATTTTATAAACTTGTTGTTATTGTTACCTTCAGATTAATAGTGTTACTGAATAATAAAAAGGAAGTTGCAATATCATTAACTCAAAAAAAAAAAAAAAGCACACTGTATAATAGCTATGACAGTATTACTACTATTACGTAAATTAACAATTTTGAATTTTTTAATTTAAAGTAGAAAAATAGTCCTTTTGAAATTGATTTTAATAGGTTTTTTTCATGCAGATCAAAACAATATAATTTAGATTAAAACACTTTGATTTATATTAAAAATGAACACATTCTATTTCATTTTTTGAAAACAAATTGATTTTTTTCAATCTGCGAACAGGTACCGCTTCAACAAAGGAACTGTTCGAGAAATCGTAAATGCTTTGGGTTCCAACGTGCAGAGCCAAACCACGAGAGATAGGGCAATCACACCCATCATCAATGATTTTGAAATGGATGCATTTCCGCGCAGTGCAATCGGCGGATTATAAACATTGTCATGTGATCCGAAGCAACCAATAGGAGAAGACGTTACATCTGTGGCTAAATAATCCTGCAATTCATTTATTCGCGGTTGGTGAATAAGAATGGCGGATTATCTTGGATCACGCGATTCTTCTATCCGCGGATTCTCCCGCAGATAATCCGTGATGGTGAATATGGCCGTAACTGCTATACATATATAATACAAAAAAGACCTGCCGAAAGAAGGAAACCCACAATGCTTCATCTATATTCATCTGTTTTTATGTGGCGCTAACATCATCTTTATTTCTCCTGCCGTACGCTATTAATTCTATCCATTGCTATGCAATAAACCGAGAGATCAGCGTAATGAATAAAAGGAATTGGTTTTTGACAGATGGACTTTCTCAACGGAAAATAGCGGGATAAGATTTTTCTTGTTTTATCATTTGTTAGAGTAGCCATAAGCCTTTTTTTTTCCTCTTCGTAAAAGTTACTTAACCCATTAATGCCTGACATTTTTTTTCCAAAGATATCGTGTATACTAGTTACAAACAGTATTTAATGGACATGAAAAATAGTAAAAAAAATATTATGTAAAAAACAATTGTTTTATTAAGGAAAGAAAAACCGTCCCTTAAAAGTTACGATAGACCCCAGAGGGTACATACTTTTTTTACTAAATTTTTTTTGCCTACGATATGATATTTAAAAAGACATTTTATAAGAAGAAATAACCGCAGAAATTAACATAAACTGGGAAGCTGGGAATAATTTTGAAAACTTAGCTTTTTTTCTTGAAATGCAATTTTTGATAAAGATCATATTAAAACTGCTACAGAATACACTTTACAATAGTTATGTGCTGCAATCTGTTAATAACGAATTACAACAATACCAAGGTACTAATTGAACACTATTATTTGGTTGAAATGTTCATTTTGGGGAAATTCAGACCTTTTTTTGGACCGCTCCTAAAAAGGGACGCTGGGCATTAATGGGTTAATTTATAGTTGTTAAATTAAAAAATATATATTTTTAAAGGTTATGTTATTTCAGTTTTAACAAAAATATACATGGTTTGAGTTTTAAGAGGTCTTCGTGCAAAGTTTGTTATTTTGATGAAAATGTGGTTTTCGTTTTTAAATGCAAATTTAGAGTTTTATTGCAAAAAACTCAACAAGTTTTGTATTAGTATTGCTAAAGATTTATGTCTTGACACGATATTATTAGTATGAAATACAAAACACAAGGTACTACTTATTATTTTTGGTGCACACATTTTTTCTCGGCTCACAATACCATTAAGTTACAAACTTTACTCTGATAAAATTTTCAAATCTCTTTTTAGGTAATTTAAAAGAACTAATAAAATGTAATTTTTTCACGAACTTGTTCAATGTTTTAAAAATGTTGCAAATGCAAATTTGTTTTACAATGTGTGAAAAAAGGTAAAAAAATTAAATTCTAAAAGAGAACAACTGATAATTTTGAAAAATTATACTAGTAACAAACCTTGTG